>JBCEWB010749696.1:0-16750 GCA_039654565.1 Peronia peronii | reverse complement strand
TGCTGCTGCTGTTGTTGTTGTTGTTGTTGTTGTTGTTGTTGTTGTTGTTGTTGTTGTTGTTGTTGTTGTTGTTGTTATTTCTCCTCGGTTTCGCTCTTATTGTTGATGTTGTGATTGGGGCAGCATTTGTCTTGCTACAGGTGCCTCTGCCGTTGGGTTTCTTTTTATTGTTATAATTATTATTTTCCCTTGTTTTAGGCATTGTGCTTTTTTTTTATTCACATTTACTTCTGCTATTAATGATATCTTTATATATTTAGTTTCATTCAGTGGTCGAATAGTCTCTTGAGCCACATAATTCATCCAGCTATCTGAATATCACAGGAAAAAAAACAAAACAAGAACTAATGCTTGTATTTGTCATTACTTAGTGCTGTTTTAAAGCCCCAGTCCATAACTTTTTTTTTTTAATGATCAACGTTTATCGATGTTTCAGTGTTTAAACGGTCTAGTGTTCGTGACTTTTAATGAAATCAGTACGTTGTTTTAAGCAAAGATCACAATCAATTCAGCCCTTTTATGCAGTCAAAGATTTCGATAATTGGTCGGCCTACTTCTCTCTCTCTCTCTCTCTCTCTCTCTCTCTCTCTCTCTCTCTCTCTCTCTCTCTCTCTCTCTCTCTCTCTCTCTGTATCAGAGATTCTGCATGACTTTACATAGATGTTGTGTGCCATACATGTCTTTCGCAGATACAGCAATTGTCAAGCACACGCTAATGTGTCCATGAGTTAATCTTAGCCATAGATAATCTTAAATATTGTTCTATTTCCCCACGGAGTCAACTATCGATAGCCTGGATAACACAGGTACACAAAGTACAAAGGCAATCTGTTCATTGAATGGATTCAAGTCTTGACTTATTCAGGTTACGCGGAAGATTTCTTACTTACGGAAATGAGTCCTTAATGCACGGGAGGAAAGTAAGGATGGGATATTCACCACCGAAAATATGGGACATGTGGCCCACAACGCCACTGGCAACAAGAAAATGAACTCACTCACACTAAGAATAATGATCGGTCAATGCAATAAAGGATTATACCATATGAAGCCTGGGATGGTTTATAATTTTCAAAGGGTGATTCAGGTGAACTAGTTCATCCGAGTAATTGATTACTTAGATCACGTCCCTCTTATGGGGCCCAATAATCAGTTGTGAAAAAGTTGGGATGGGCTGTTTACATGGAGAAATTGGGACGTTATAACTGCAAAACTAGCTATAGACGTATATTGGTCATAGTTTTCTCTTCTTGGAACGACCTCCTTGAGAAAAGCTAGTGAAAAGGCCAGTGGTAGTCAAGCATTAGGCCAAAGATGTAACATTAACTACTCTACTACAATGCTCCAGGCCTAGTAATCGGAGTCCATATCTGCTGAAAGAGAAATTCATAGGGAGACATGGATTCTCATGGCGGCATACAATTCTATTCCTATGCCAATTCTTCGCAATTGGCGCCAAGAACAAACTCGTTGAAAGGTACAATTTGTAATGAATCACTAATGGGCATGCAAATTATGTTAGTAACCTTGCCCTGACACACACTGCATTTTATATCTTTATCTCAGGCAAAGATGTTGAGAGAGAAAGTCTCTGAGAGATTAAAACAAAAGTAAGAGAAGACTAAAAGTCTATCACCGTGACTGATTGACTTATTCAAACGTTTCAATGCGATTTGTTCAATCTTGCATCAAGCATGAATGAAAACCACAAGAGTTCATGTATACAGATGTTTATGAACCAGAAATAAAAAGTCACTCTACATTCGGAGTGAAACAGCGGGTCACCTCACGCCATCTGCGCTCACACTTCTCACCAATCCATGTGCTCTTACTGGCATCATCCATAATGTCTATCCACAACAAGTAATCTCTTGTGCAACTGTTTACTTCCAAGTCATCTTGTTCCCTCTAGCGTTCTTGTAATTAAATATTTCAAACGTTTCATTCTCATGATAATGTTAAAAGTATTACTATTCCTTTCACTTAATCCATTTGATTATTAGAGATCTTCATGTACCTTCCAAATTTCAGTGTCTAGAGGACACTAATATATTTTCTAACTCAAGAGTTATTTGTCATTCGCACATGCGAAAGATCAAAGCCTGAAATTATTTATAGATGTTGATGTTTTTAATTAGTAGATCACTGATCAATTAATCTTTAAAAGATTGTTATTTCCACTAACCAGTATCATGGCCTACGTTGACTGAGAGTAGACAGGACGAACTATCTTGTACTTTGACACCAGCAATAAATTATGGATGAAGAAATGATATGAGTATATACCTTTAGTGTTTCCAGATATAATCATGGCATGCCGAGCATTCTTTATCACACTTGAAAACATGTTGCCTTTGCTCTCGGCAGCATAACACAGATAACGTCAGTATAGATATTTTGAGGTCATTAAAAAGTCCAACAGCAATCAATTGTTAAGTACTCATATGATTATATCTGTACCTTGATCTATATTTTTCTCATCATGTATCTGGTGTATCATATACTCTAATTATCATTATGGACCTTGATCAAAGGGAAGCTTGGGTGGTCATAAGACATTCGCCCAGCAGTGTTCATTCAACGACCGGCATGGGTTATTATTTAGACGGGTGATTGCTTGAAAAAAAAAAAAAAACTGCCTGGAGAGGAATAGGCTCCGCCAGATTCAGTTGCCCATGTCACATCACATAATGAACACTATGATTTGTACACAATTTATGTGGAGGCTCTTCGATGACTCCAGGTGGTGAGATGAAGACTAAACAAAGAAAGAGAGTAAAGATTCTAATATAAAAAGCCCCCTACAACCATCAATGAAAATATCATCATGAAGTAGTGTTGCCCCATGGGACACTGTTTTGTATTATCTCCTTGTGTTTACCTTTCCATTGGGGATTGTTTTCAACAGCGCTATTACTTCCCTTTACCAGACACAAGAGTTGTTGAAGAAACTAAAGAAGGAAAAACTCACTTTTCTTCTTGTCGTTTGAAAAACTGATCACAACAATTTTTGCTAAAATTATTACGATATGAAGAAAGCAGTTTCCTTAATCGGTAACTTTTTTATAATGTTCATTTCAAACAAAGAGTGTATAGTCATTTATTCCCTCTCTATGCCGCTTGTTCAACACCCATGTGCCTGGCAAAGGGAAAGAACAAGACTGGCCAAAAACAATCCTTATTTCTGGAAAGAAATAAGTCAATCAGTCACGGTGATATACATTTAGTCTTCTCTTATTCTTTTTTTAATCTCTCAGAGACTTTCTCTCTCGACATCTTAACCTGAGATAAAAGACATAAAATGCGATGTGTGTCAGGGCAAGGTAACTAACATAATTTGCATGCCCATTAGTGATTCATTACAAATTGTACCTTTCAACGAATTTGCTCTTGGCGCCAACTGCGGAGAATTGGCATAGGAAGAGAATTGTTTGCCGTCAAGGGACCGACATAAGAATCCATGTCTCCCTATGAATTTCTCTTTCAGCAGATATGGACTCCCGATTACTAGGCCTGGAGCAATTGTTGTAGAGTAGTTAATGTTATATTTTTGGCCTAGTGCTTGACCATCAACATCATTGAATGGACCGGACTGTCATTTGAAGCCTGCGTAAGAGCTGCTGAGTGTCGAGAGGAATGGCGAAAGATAGCTTGGTGTTCATCGGTGTCAGGGCAAGGTAACTAACATGACGTGCATGTCCATTAGTGATTCATTACAAATTGTACCTTTCAACGAGTTTGTCCTAATTCAGAAGGAATTAAATAGGATCTCCCGTCGTCTCTGATATTCTTTCGAATATATCACTCGTACTGCGATCAGTCTCTGAAATTCACGAACAGCTTGACAAATGGGCAGCTTTAAGACTAAAACTGGAATATTGTGGAAACCAGAACAAAGTTATTCTCAAGGGGGCGAAATATGAAAACCACCCATTTTTTTGTCAAGCCACCCACCTCTTCGTACCCTGCTGTGACCAGACATTGACTCCCACACACAGCCTCTCATAATCAAGTTCACGCTGTAACATAGAAAATGTCGGCATATCGACGCCCTCCCTGAGAAAAAACCGCTTAAATGTGAGCAACCCAAACTTTTGCGTTGAATAGTCAATTGAGTTGTTATTTAGAGGCACATTTTGGGTGTTCTCGGCTATAATGCTGGCCTGCATGCTAGCAATCGTGTTTCAATGCATATTGAGTATTTTCTTATTTTTATCATTATTAACATTATTATTATTATTTGTTACTGGTTTTATCATTATTTCATATCCTTATTATTATTATTACTGTCATTGTTATTATTGTCTTCATCATCATCATCATTATTATTTCACGAAAAAATGTCTTAAACTTTAGACGACTGTCCACCGGCAACTAATCAAATACATCAAAAAAGTTGAAAAAAACTACGAAGAATTTTGAATTGCGATAATATAAAGTTAACTGATCTTGCTGGCCAAATTTTCGAGCCCGCTTGTATCATGGCAATGAATGACCATTCGATGTATTTCAAAATCACATATCGTGTCCAGCTACGAGTAAGTAATGGATCTGCCATAGTCGGTGTAAAGGCCTGCTTTTTATTTGTTTTGTTGTTGTTTTTGTTGCTGTTGTTTTGAACAGTTCTTTTCTTTATGTATGACAATATCGTTTACTTTAGCAACTGGTTGGTTCAGGGGGAAAGATTCAGAACTGCAGTATTCAGCATTTCTGAACTCCTCATAGTGCTGCAGTTGCATAATAGTGGATGTCTTAACCAATGATAATGAATTTGCTCATACAACAATCATTCATTGGTTGTTATCTAACTTAGAATGCCTTAAACCTTTCCTGCCAAAATAGTTTGGACACGGTCAAAAAACAATTATTGCTACTCTTACTTATAGATCAAACAATGGATTTATTATCCTTGAACATCGAGAAATATTGACATTACATGTTTGTTTATTGTTTACAAGTGTACATAGCTAACTCCAATGCATAGCTTTCAAATGTTGAAACTAAACTTTTTGAGCGAAGAATATCAAAAACTATTAAAACGAAATAACTAGAGAAGTGGAAATGTCAATAATTCCCAATCTGAGTTTTGTCCCTTGCCTTGTTTGGTGAGAGCTCGTGATATCTGGGCCTTCCATCACACAGGGGTGGTATTAGATATCAGCCACTACACCTTTGCTATTTTACGGCCTCTCGGGTTATCGCAGGCTGGGGCTCAGTTATCATGAGACTACACCTTATCACAATGTACAAACACTTGAAATCTGTGTATGTCAAAGGCACGTGAAGTCTTTCTCTTTCTTCATCTTTCCTATGTCAGTTGCAGATATGTCTACTAACCATTTCCTTCCACTACCTTTATCAATGCTGCTACCTAAATCAGACTGCTACCAGTAACTCCACCATATTGGATTTACTATAACTAGTTCTACTCATTCAAATCATAATTTATATAGTAGATTGATTTTGAATTTTGTCCCATCTCGTATATCTCTTTCCATGTCCCATATGCTTACAATAACATTCGAAGATGTAGTAATATGTTGCGGTGTCAAGGGCTGGCTGTATGAGATTTCAGTGTTATTATTATATTATTTCATTACAATAATAACATTGCTACAGCAATACAGTCGATCAAGCCCTACTACTTCACTCATATCACTGAATAACAAGAGTACAAATTACTATCATATACCTCTTCCTTCTCCCGCCTAATCTTCTTACGACTATCATTAAGATTATCATTATCCCACTCTCACTAGGCCTCCTCTCGAACTGATATCACATGTATTTACCATTATCACTGCTGTTATGCTGTTTTTATTATCTCGACTATTTTCATATCTACCGATCATCACAGTGATTTTAATTATACCGAACTTAAAATAAAAACCGTTTTTCTTATGGTTTCGTTGTGTACTTATTGACTTAACTGAACTTTGATCCAGACCGGCTGTTTTAAACTTCATACATTTAAAAAGTGATACAGTTAGACTGTTCCTAACTCAGCTCATGTAATTGAATGCACATAAACAACAGAAAAAAAGATAAAAGGCTTCTTACCAAAAAAAAAAAAACAAACAAACAAAAAACGTGCAATAGTTTTGTTCATATAAAAAAAAGAAAGAAAAATGCTATAAAGTGTGATTCCAGCAATAAAAAAAAGGAAGGTCCTCTGAAAAAACAAAGATATGCAGCACATCGTTATTTTCTTGAGTTGGAAGATGGATAATGAATTTACTGAGTGATTCAGGATTTAGAGCAGGATGGGACTGAAATAGGAAGGGGAGGAGGGCGTACAGATGTTGCCATAAGCAAGTTAGTGCAGAGACATGGTCTGGTACAATGCGTCTTTCATCATGCCCATAGCAAATCAATCTTACTAAATATCATAGTCAATGAATTGTGTACTCTCATTCAGTCTTATGCAGTGTATAACTAAGCCAAGGGCAGTTTTGTGGTTGTATAGCCTTTTACATTTCCATCAAGGTATCTCTGGATCAATGTGTCTGCTCAAATTACAGTAAGCAAGTGATACTGGGTTGCTGATCATTTCTCCTCATTACTCAAAAGATTTGTACCTTTTACAACATGATATCTTAAACTGACATTATTCGGATTTAACTTTTGATACTACCTGGATAAAACAAGATAGAACACGCAAAAGCAAAATTAGGGTTACTCAGCACAGTCAATTTTTGTCATCAAATCCTTGTTCAAATTTCCTTTTATCAGCAAATTGATGTATTTCATATGTCATTGTTAAGTCATTTATTAAATTCTGCTGTAACATAGCCTTGCTGAAACGAGCTATACGCATCACTTTTAGTAAAAACGATAGCTGTAGATTTCGCTCAGATTATTACTCGAGTGCTCGAAGTCATTCAGAGTATGCTGGGATTGAGGGAAGAGAAGGCGGGAGGAGGAGGGAGAATGGGGTCCTCACATTGTTTGTCGACAGGATTTTTAAGGCGTAACTCAGACAATTTGCAATTGCTCTTGAAGATGAATGTAGACATGTAGTGTTTGCCCACCTACAACCCTCTCATGCCCACGATCAGAATGGTTTGATTTCTAGGTCTCTTTGCTAACTCTGTGGACGCCCACACATGCAAATAACTTGTTTCTGAGCCACATACTCTGGTCGCGTTGTCAGGAATTCACTCGAACAGTTATTCATTCATCCAATTACTCATTGCATAATTGATCCATTCATTGGTTCATGCATTGATCCATTCATTAATCAGTGCATTCATTCATTCATTCATTCATTCAATTCATACATTTATTCATTCATTCATTCTTTCGTTATTTCACCCACACATTCGTCCATTAATTCGTCCATTTATTGATTGATTGATTGATTGATTCATTCATTCATTCATTCATTCATTCGCACAAGTACTAATTTTACGGAAGTCTTCCTTCATTCCCTCTTCATCTACAGTTAATCAACATAATTTCATGATTCTAACAAAGTGAGATCAGAAGTCTGACAGTATAATTATATTAGAAGAACTCGAAGACTTGATCTGTCAATCTGAAAGTTGAGAAGAATTTTAGTGTATTTTTTTCCTGTAACGAAATATTCATTCAAAACGATTTTTGTTGTGTTTTGCTTGGTTTTTTCTGTCTGTTTCCTATAGTAGCTAAACTGTTAAGGTTCATAGGTCAATATAGTTTTTCAGTTTATCAACACATTGATTGCTGAGCACTTAAGTTTTCTTCCATCCTGCTCCTTTCAGGGTGTTAAGTGTTGAGTCCCTTTCCAGATCAATAATATACTTCCCGGTACAGACATGCTGGCTGACCCTCTTTTTGCATGTCACGCATACACATTGTACATCACCCACACCATCTTACACAGCATACAAATGGCAGGCCCCATAATAATACAGGGTGGTGCAAAAATAGGTATAAGTTATGAAAAAAGAAAACACGTACAATACTGATTGCATTCATTATACAAACAAATCAGTATTGTACAAGTATTATTATAGCTATGAAAAAAATGTACTTTTCTGACTAATGTCACTGAAATTATAAAAAATGAGGCCAATTAATTTAATGTGCTAATAATTTTAATAAATTAAGTATTACAACACTGCTGTGATATGTAGTGTATACCTACTTTTGCACCCCCCCCCCCCCCCCTGCATATTGAAGTCTCTTTACAACTCATACACTGGAATTATATCAGAATATCGATATTTGTTCCAATCTTCTACCGAGAGTCCATACTACAGAGGACGATAAGGTAACAAAAAGAAAATGAGACAACATATTAACATAATACAGAATAAGATAGGATAGGATAAGATAAGATAAAATAGATAAATTAAGATAAGGTAATAATAATAATAACAGATGGCATTTATCTTGCGTATATTCCCATATAATACAGAGTCTAAAAGAAGATGAGATGGGATGAGATAAGATGCTATAAGGTAAGATAAGATTAGATCAGACTAGATTAGATTAGATTAGGCTAGAAAAATTAAATTAGATTAGATTGGATTAGATTAGAATAAGTTGACACCAAGAAATCACCAGGCACTGCCCTGTGCCAGACTAAAATCTCCGCTTGAACACAAGACCGATTACCTCGTGCATGAATGATCAGGTCGGAGATTCATTGGGCAAGTTGTAGAATTAATGCCTAGGGCGAATTCTAAAAAATGCTGGTTTTATTGATTATTCAACACAAATGTCAGCAGCTTTAGTCTTTTGAGAAACCTTGCCTTTCGAAAGAAGGAGAAAACATATTCCATATGTGTATTTTATTAACCTGACAGAATCAATATTAATTAGGCCGGAGGAAAACTTGGAGAAGCTGATGCTATTTCATCAGCTTATAAACAGTGGCATTAGAGTATGGTATGATGTGAAATTTCATTCTGCTACTGTAAGTACATTACTTTATTACGCGTTATCATATCACACTAATAACCACTGCCATCCTCAATGTTGTTTCTATGATACCAACAACATCTTATTTCTACTCCTGTTATTACTGCCACTTCTAATTTTTCTATTTCTGCACACATATTTGCAGCTTTGCCAATCCACCCCATGAATGAGTTTTTATAACTAGTTCTTGCTCCAAGTCAAAGAGACAATTTACGGTGATAGCATAACACATCTGTTTTTGGACAGCAGAAAATGGCATACCATTGCATGTATGTTCTTCCGGAGTTTAGAAAATTAAGGTTGCACTTTTGATGATGGCATTTATTGTTCTTCCGTTATAGAATATACCATTGACATTAATACGGTTGTTTCGGCTGTTGTTGATTGTTGACGAGATTTTTAAGTCCTAAGTATTCTATTTTCCATCACCCCCTCCCTCTACCCACTCCCCGCGGTACAGATCAGCAACTCTAGATATATATTTCGCTTTTCAACCTCCAGCGGGAAGTTATCTCATGCAACTCTAGACAAGGGAGATAATTTAGTTTACTTGTTGTTCACCCCTATGTGCCACTCAAATTCTATTCCCGGAGGTTCTGCGTTTTTTTTCCAGCTCACAGAGAGAGAGGCTATAGGAAACGACTATTCAAAATAGAAAAAAAAAAATCTCCGCCCTCCGCACCCCCTCCCCTCCCACAAACACAGATAAACACACGAACTCAAGACCCCCTCCTCTTGCTCTTCCAGCCAAAAACGAAAGCCAGATCTAATTTAGAATAAACTATGAGCGAGAAATGCGGAGAATAGAAAGAGAAGACTTCAAAGCAGCCGTACTAATTAGGCTACATCTCATTTGTCCTTGTACTATTTCCGTGTACGAGACAAGGCCGTTTTAACTTGGTGCGCATCAGTTTTGAGTCCATAGCACACTGTGCTTTTCAATACACATGAATTGAGCCTTAGGTGTGTAGGTGTATAGAATACAATGGAAATGATGCCCACATTCATGGCCATTAATTGGACGCATTTGAAGCGTAATCCCGGTATCAGGTAATCTCTCTCTCTCTCTCTCTCTCTCTTCCTCCTCCCCCCCTCCCCTTTCCCGTTTTTTTTCCACAGGTAGAAATAGGATACCTAAGTGACATCTTTAGAGTTCATTATGAAATCGAAGAATATGGACGAGTCATAAATTATTGTAGTTATATCATCAAAGTAAGCAGCAAATGCATCGCTTATCTCTATAGCCTGTAGTGCTGGTAAGCAAAGAAATATGCATATCTGTCACTTTTATCCACACACACACACATACATATACGGGCACGCTCGCACGTACACACACACACACACACACACACACACACACACTAATGACAACGGTACACATTGATCATCATCATGTGGTGTCCTATGGGCGACGGTCGACGATCATGATCCTCTGTTTTGATGTTCTCATTGTTATCACACTGTCCCCTGAATCATGCAATGAGTCCACCAGTGATAACAGTAAGTCCATGTCTCATGATAATAGGAAATCCACGTCTCCCGATGACAGTATGATCATGTCTTTTGATAACAGTAGTTCCACATCTCTTGATTACGATAAATCCCACATTTCCTGAAACACGTTAAAGTTACATCTGTTTTTGCAGGCAAATCTAGTGTTCCTGATGACAGTAAATCCATTTCTCTCAATACCAAAAAATCCATAATATCTTTTGAACACAATAAACCTATCTATATCTCTTGATTACTGAATAGCAGTAAACCTCAAGGCCAATATTTCAAATTCATCAGCCTTTTTGACATCCAGTTCTGCGTATACCACTTGAATTAATGAATGTTTTACTTGACCCGTTATTAGTGAAACACTTTTGAAGTTATATTAGCCATTCCTGAGACAGCGTTCGTCTGATACCTTGCTCTGATGCCACAGTATTTTACTACATCAGTGGTGTCGGTGATCTGGTGGTAAGGCTATCGGATTCGTATTCAGAAGTTCCTGAGTTCGAATCCTAACAGAGACCGAGATAAAATGGTGAGAATGGATACTCTTCTGTACACAGAAAATATTACGAGAGACTGATGAGATAAGGATAATGAGCACTTTACAGGCAGACATCTTGCATGCATCCCAGAAAGCTGAGAATATACGGGAAGGCATGACGGAGTAATGACAGATCGTAGAGCGCGGGATGGACGCCATATAAATGCGGCCTGCAGTTGTCCATTCTTATTATTGTCTGTCAAGTTTATGTAAACACGACCCCCGCGGGGGCCCGGGGTTTATAAGTAGGTTCTCTGCTCCCACCTGCAGGCGGTGTAAGCCCGTCATCGGTGGGGTGTCTCCCATGGAGTGTTGTCCTCGACATTCCATGGGAGACATCTCTTCTTTCTCTCTCACCTTGCTCCTGTCTTCTGTCCCGCTTTCTTTCCTCTCCTCTTGACGTGTAAACGTATCTTACCGTATTTGACACAATATAGCCGTTATCGTGCTGATGTGTTGTTAAACCCCAACACAACACAACACAATATGTAAACACGAATGCTGTAGTATGTGTGTATTGCTCATATTAAATATTATGTCATTATCCCATGAACAATGAAAGATATTCCGAGCTCGAGGCCAAATATAATGTTACCTTATCTTATCGTAAAACATGCATGATTCATGACCAAGCAATTCAGCCGATCTAACTGCAGTCAACCCATTATACAAGCAGTCATGCAGCCGCTTGATGAGTAGCTTTAGATATATGTTATGTTGATAATATATTTCATATTCTGCTAAGTTGTCTGTCATGATTGCTTATCGTACATAAGGAATTAGCCATGCAAGGGACATTTATTCTTACGTTTTATTAATTTAAGTTATCTTTATTTTGTGATGATTATGTGAATATTCAATTATAAATCTGCTACCTTCATTAAAAGTAAACAAGCTAGGTATCTTTGAAGAGTAGAATGTTTGGATATGTTTGTGGAGAGCTCTTCATTTTCATCCAGTATTGTCATTCTCTTCCAGCAGATTAGAATTTGATTGTAAATCTCACACATACACATACACACACATCACATATTATCACACACACACACACAAATCAAATGCAATACCTGAAGACAATGCTTCCTTCAGATGTGTGGAATCAAATTTATCAGTTTTACAATTCTCCTTAGGATAGGTTAAATTGCGCTTAGCAAATAAGAGAATGCCAAAAACTAGATCTATGGAGAATATTACAGGATGGATATTATCCTTCCAATGCCGTTTCACCACTCAACACATATACTCCCACACATTCATACACACACGCAACATAAATATATACACTCACATATACATACAGAGACACACACACACACACACATGGACACACAGATCCTCCCCCCCCCCCCACACACACACATACACGAACACAGGAGGTAAGCTTGGAAAATTTAAGCTGAAGAAACTCACAGAATCTAATCGTGTTGAAATTGGCTGCGTCTTGTCAGAGCTTTACTTTCATCAGTTTTGTCAATATTTTCAATGAAAATCAACCACATTTTCGCCATTTGAGGGTAAGCTATTTCCACCTAAGTCTTTTACCTACTCTCAATAATGTATAGTGTTACTTACCGCGGTTTGATTTTATTTTTGAAATATTGAGTTTAGAACACATCTTTGAGTTTTACTTTCTGTTCATTTATTCATAAAAAAAATCTTAGTCAATTTTCCTCTCACAGCATCTGTGTTCAAACAGAAAAATTAAGTAATCCTGTTCATTCACTTTATGCTTACCGGACAATTACAGCTTGCATATTTTCCAAGCAATCACCACGTGTGAACACAAATCGATGCTGAAGTTAACAATCAAAGGAAAAAAAACCCAACCTATTACAACATTCGCCTGGATAATCTTTGTATAATTTATCCTCGTTCTTTCTTGTTGAGTTTTTCCCTCGGGGAAAGTCCAATTTTTCAAATATACAGGGACTTCATGGCAATTTGTCTTTCTATCTTTCTTTTCTTTTTTCTTTCTTCTTTTTTCTCTCTTTCTTTCTTTTTTCTGTCTTTCTTCTTTCCTTCTTTCTTTCTTTCCTTCTTTCTTTATTTCTTTCACTCTTTCTGTCTCTTTTTTTCTTTCGATCTTTTTATTTCTGTCTTATTCATTCTTTGTTTTTTTGCTTCCTTTTTCTTTCTTTCTCTTCCATATTCTTTCATCATGTCTTTCTTCTTTTCCTTTTTTTCATTCTCTCCCCTATTCTTTCATCCCTTCAGTCTTTCTGTCTGTCTTTTTTCTTTCTGCCTTTCTTTCTCTCCCGTATTCTTTCATCATTTCTTTCTCTCTTTCTTCCGTCTTTCTCTATCTTTTTCCCTTCACTCTTTCTTTCATTCTCCCTCTCTTGCTTTTTCTTTCATCTCTCCCACATCTTATAAATGCATCTTACTTTTTAACCATCCGAACAGTGCTCTCTGTACATTTATCTCTTCCCTCCTCCTCTCACCCCACCTTCACTCCATCTTTCTTTCTTTCTCTACTTCAGGTGCAATATAGCCGTCATCGTACACAAGTCATTAAATAAAATTTTGATCAATCAATCTATCAGTCTCCCGTGTCTTAACGTTCTCACGTTTATTTCCAAATTTGACACAAAGAGACTCAGCCTGTAAGGTACTACTGCCCCAGCGAATACTACTGTTAATGTTTTGACTCCGGGCATTTCATTCAGATTAGACATTACCCATTTTTATCTGCAATGTGGTAACATTGGCTCTGTAGGGTCTAAGTAAATACAATGTAAATCTCCAACTATGGAATCTGTAGAGGAAATCCCGAGGAATACGCATTATTTACGAACCGGTTTGTATTGTGGCAGATTAGAGATTTTGCACTTATGTTGTTAATTACTTCCGACAGTTTCGTTCTAGACTGATATTAGACTTGACATAGCAGACAACACCCGAAAATTTCTTGTAGAACCTATAAATATTGTGACAGCCTCATGGTCTAAAGACTTAATAACCACTAGCCAAATGGGCATCGTTTTGAAAATTACCCCAACAAATTATAAGGGCTTAGCGATTACTATTTTTTAATAAAATAATCATACAAAAGTATAATTATGTTCTAACAATGCGATGTACCTGAATGATCGAGTGGCTATCGAGATTTCATCCGGAATCACATTCAGAAGACGACAGACTCGTTCAAAATACCTACTTCTAATTGCGCACTTTGCATGCCTTGCAAGCGCACGCACTTTCTTATAAAAAAGAAAATCAAACAAACAAAAACAAAACGAAACGAAACGAAACGAAGACGAAAAAAAGCAAAAAAGCTAAGAGTACTGTATCTGCTTATTTATATATTTATCTTTTTAAATTTGCTCCCGACGGTTCTGTGCTCGTGCACTATTAAAAACAAATCGTGCACGTAAATGTAAAAACAAAACAAAACAAAACAAAAAAACATAAATAAGTATTATAATATACCGTTCAGACAGCCGATTGGAGAATTCAGCCGACATTCAGATATCAGCTTAGAAAACGACAGATTTCATACATACATCAATATCCCTCTCGCCTGTTTGTTTCGGCTTGGAATATTTTTGTTGTGCCTCAGAAGAGGTAGACTAGCTCAGAAATATTTTTTTTTCTTTGGAGGTAAGAAAGGATAACATGTTTGATTCCCACGCTCCAGTTCTGACATCAGAACGGAACATTTGCCAATGTGTATTTATCAAGGCAAAAAAGATTATCAGAGCTCTTACTGTGCGTGGCAATGCAGACTAAGCAGGCTTATTCTATCGCATATTATAGAAATGGCAATTCATACGATTACAGCCACAACTGTACACAGGCTGGGTTGCCGCTACAACACCTATTACAACACCTGACAAAGAATCAATTAATAATGCAGAATCGTATTCGTTTAGTAGGCTATGGACAAACTGGTCTCCATTGCTGTTGGAAGATTGGAAAGTGGAAGAGCGGGGAACGGGTGGGAGATGGAATGGTGAGGGAGGGACAAATAGGAGTTGAGTTTTCCCCACCCGTAGCTCATCCTCCCCCCCCTCCCCACCTCTTCTAACCCATCTTTTCCCCGTCCCCTCCCTCGACTGTCACTGTTAGCGGTTACCGACTCAGGAGAGCTTTTCTTTCCTTTTCTTTTTTTTTTAAAGACAAGTTATGAAAAAACTGATTGTTCCTACGTTCGAATGGAATTCAGACTTTACATAAAGAATATACACAAAACCCGATGAATCCTACATGTCTTAGACTCCATAAGTCCCGTGGAAAATGGTCATTGTTTCTAAAGATTAAACAAACAAACAAAGAAACACAACAACAACAACAACGAAACTGCTAATTGTAAAGTAATAGCGATTATTTTTCTCTGGCACCCCTATATATATAATTATTAAAACAAAAGCAATGGGTCGAGTGACATCCTGACATTAAAATTTGATAGTGATCAGTTAAAATACTGAGGATTTGATCCGGGCCCCCCGAAGTTTGTATTTTGGAAAGACACGTTACATACATTCTCCGATTCGCCCTAAGTTAGAATGAGCACCGACTATTAACAGTGAATGTTAATATTAGGCTTAGAAAAAGAACTGGATACAGCGTTTTACTTTCAAATGGAAGATTTAAAGACTTTGTAAATGGGACGCTTTGTCGTATAATGGAGACATCTTCATCTTTTGTTCTTCAAGAGACATTGGTCTGCATTCATGCTTCAATCACAGACGACATCATCAATCCCGTTCCCATATCTTCCGCGCATTCCTCAGTGATCATCCATTTTCATGGCGCTTTTAGGACGTCGTTTTTTTTATGTTTTTGTTTATAATATTATATTCTTTTTATATCTTTTACCATTATTTCGTGCGAAACAAAAGCAAGAAAGAGAGAGAGAGAGAGAGAAAGAGAGAGAGAGCCAGAGTGTGTGTGTGTGAGAGAGAGATTGAAATGAGGAGAAGAGAAGACTAGGATAACACCGGGCATAATCCGTTATATGTATAGAACGGGCGAGCTAGAAATAGAAGAAAAGAGGTATGGATGAGGTAAGGTTACGTTCTATATACGTCTTTCAACCTCCCAGTGGAGGTTATCTCGATGAGGTAAGGGAGAGATGGTCTGTGTATGTGAGTAAAGGTGAGAAAAAAGAGAATGGGATGGCTATCAGCTTTTATGTAATGAAAAAAAATGTTAGCGACGACATCCAGAGAGAAAGAAAAGGCAAAGATGTACAAAAAGGAGAGAGAGAGAGAGTGAAAGAGAGAGAAAAAAAGAGGCAGAGAGAGAAAGAGAACGAGAGAGATAGGAGACATTACTTTCTAACCTCAAAAATGAGTTTTGGAGTTCAGTAATGACATCGAGATAGAAACACAAAATGGGAGCGAGTTTCACAACACTCAGCGCAGATAGTATGGTGAGAGAGACAACTAAAAACTATCATCAAGACCAACAGTCTGGCCATGTTGACCTTAGAGAGAGAGAGAGAGAGAGGGAGGGAGGGAAAGAGAGTGAGTACCGACAGAATACAATACAGTCATATAATCAGACCAGATTGAGAGATAGACAGAAAAGAAGCGGGACAGACTGAGGATTGCCATAATATCTCATAGAATGCTAATCTGTCGCACTGTCTCCGGCTACAGTAATGCTGTTTTGACAGGATACATGGAGATGAGATTGAGCAATGATAGCTCATAAATCGATCGATATGGTGAGCATATATATGAGCATATTATCACACAAATATACGGGAAAAGAAGGAAAACAAATAGATAGATAGATAGATAGATAGATAGATAGATAGATAGATAGATAGATAGATAGATAGATAGATAGATA
>JBCEWB010749585.1:0-16752 GCA_039654565.1 Peronia peronii | reverse complement strand
GCGACGGGCATAGTAGGAAAGGCCAGACCGTATAAATCCGGGATACGCACTATAAAGAGCGTTTCACCTGTTGGATATATACGGGCGGAGCACTTGTAGAGCCGTGCCCAATCTGTTCTCGGGTATACCACTCAAGGATTGCCTACACAACCACAAGGGGGCGGGTCTGCAAGTTTCTTCTCACTGATTCTGGGACCCGAGGAGCCAGCCATCATCACCAATCAAGAAACTATACATTTTAATATATGAGCAAATAGTTAAGGGTTCCATGGAAACATATCAGCGTAGTGCAGTCCCATGGTGCAGATGTTCCGTACGAAAAACCTTTCATTTGAACTCAAACTGTTTCAGCTGCTGGGGAGACTTCCATAGCAACACTTGCTGCCATCAGTATGACTGCGGAAGCCATCCAAGGGGTTGTCGTTAACACTGGTAAGCATCTATATAAATCATTCCTCTCAGGAAAAGAAAAACGACGAAATATACATCTGTTCTTACATACTTCATGTTTTTATCTTAAAATGTCCATATGCTTTAGGAAAAAAAAAGAAAGAATATAAAAGAGATGCAAGAAGGAAAATATGAAAGGGAACAGTGATTTGTAAAACAAAATGAAAATTAGATAGATCTGGAATTCTGATTCCTTTGAGATATTTAGTATTTTGTCTCCTCCAAGGAAAAGATGATGGGTGATAACAAGGATGATAATAAAATATTCTTTTTAATTACTATTTTGTTTTTTCACACTCCCATAACTAAACAAATTAAGAAAAAGAAACGTTCTCTGACAAAATAAGGAACGTTTTATTGATCCATTTAGATTTACATTTCCATGTCTCCAGTCCATGGAGACTGGCGAAAAATGACTTCAAGTACAGTTTCAGAAACGACAGACTTGTGACTTGCTGACGTCCTTTAAATGTAGAGAATGACTCAATCGTCACTGTGCCACTCTCTCTTTCTCAAGTATTAGCTTACAACCATCATCCCTTGCTAATAGTTCTCTCAAGATGTAATCTATTACCACTATTTCTATGATCATTATTATATTATCCAAACCATTACAATGGAAAACTAGAAGAAAGAACTTGGCCCACTTTTGACAGTTGTACATTTGCCCTTGAAAAGCCTAATGTGTCATGTCCTAGTGTCATTGTTTTAAGAAATATCAGTATTATTGTATAGAATAAAATACACTCTCCTATGAAAATGAACTTGCTTCTGAATACTAACATTGCATCAGTTCACTTTCTGTGAATTTGGCGCTTAAAGCAATTTGGTTTTCAAGGATTGAATGGTGATTTCTCATCACAGTGGTTTTGGCACTTAGGACAATTTGGCATTCGCGTGTCGACAGTTTAACAATTTCTTCTTGCAGTGGCGGTGGTAACCTTTGCACTGAACAATCAGCCTGGTGGAAACCTTGCCAAGAGATTGGAAAATCGGAGAGTGAGTACTTTACTGCTGACTGGTGTGGTCACGACATGCCCGAACCAGTAACATTCCGACGATGACATTAATGCCCCTTAAACAGTATAGATCTGCACATGACGTTTTCCTTTAACTTTGAAATGGCTGACTCATACTATGAGGGGGTTTTGCTCTATTACTGCATGCTATAGCGGAACATTTTGGAAAGCTTGGGTGTGCTCTTTGCAGTGAGCTGATGGAATGTACATTTCTTTATATGTTTGTGTGTGAGCTTTTGTGTGTGTGGTTGTGCATCCATATGTGTGCATGAGTGAGACACCGTGGAAAGAGATCAGTTCTGTATGTTCTGCTCATCTATGGGTGAGATTTTTTTCTTTTGAATGTTTACGTTTGCATGTGTGCCTGTGTGTGTATGTTTGAATTATATGTACGTGTCTGAGAGAGAGGGGAAGGGGTGTGTGAACTGGAACTCTGTCGTAGTGGAGCTCAATTCCGCTTGTTGTGGTCTATAAGACGTGCATGTTTGTGTCTGAAAATGTGTTGGGGCATGTGTGTGTGTGTGTATGAGAGAGAGAGAGAGAGAGAGTGAGAGAGAGAGAGAGAAAGAGAGAGAGAGAGAGAGGGGACCGAAGGGCATTAGTATATGTGGGTATATCTTTGTGTCTAAGTGCGTGTGCTTGAGACTTGTGGAGATGAGAGAGGAGAAGAGAAAGCCATGATCTGGATGTGCATGTGACAAACAGAAACTGCTCGGGAGAAGAAGTTGTTTTGGGGAGAGGAGACTGAAAAACAAAAAAGAGAGAGATAAAAGGAACAAAAGAGGAAGGACTAAAATAAAAAATGGATGTGTATGCACCAAAAGGAGAGAGAGAGAAAGGGCCAAAGTGTGTTTTATGTGTTTATGTCGTGTGTGTTTGTATGGGTGATTCTGTGTGTGTGTGAGTGTGTGTGAGTGTGTATGTGCCTGTGCATAGTTCTTTAAGTGAGACAAATGATCAGCTGAATAAATATGAACTGTCTCCTGAAGAGAGCACAAGAGCTGTAAGACAAGATTTCAATGTTTAGAGCAGTCTTGCGAATGGGAGATCGTTGTGATCAGTCCTATTACTTCCTTTTAGCAGACAAAAGAGAGATTGAACAAGCAGTGTAAAGAGGGAAAACAATCACTTAAGCGGCTTTTACTTGAAACATACACCATGAAAAATTCAAAAGAAAATTATGATGTAAAGGGAATGTTTTCTTCTTATTGTTATAATTTTATACATTCTTTTGGCGATCAGCCTTTCGAATGACAAGGTGTAAAGGAATTTTTTTCCTCTTTATACTGCTTGTTCAATACCTTTTTGCCTGGCAAAGGGAAGTAATTCGGCTGGTCAAAATGATCTCCCCTTACATGGGTCCTTCTTTTTGGGAGGGGGGGGGGGGGAGGGGGAAGGCAGATAATCTGTGAAACGATCTTCTTTTAAATCTTGCCTCAACATACATATAAATAAATGACGTTGATAGGAAAAGTATGTCGTTAAAGTGAATTCAAAATGCCACATTTTAACTTCTTTTCTATCACCTTGTTTTTCTGTATTATTGCTGTTGTTGTTTTTATTGTTGTTATTATTACTGTTGTTGCCGTTGATATTAATAGGGATTAAACGATTGTGAGTTTGATGTTGACATGCTAACTATGAAAGTACAATTATCTTTTATAATCTAGTACTTAAGGATTGTTTCAGTATAGCACTGATCCTATTGTAACTATATATATTTCTAAATAAAAAGATTGGAAATGATATATTAATGGATGTAATATATTTTTAAATCTACAGCGCGATGAAAATTGGAGAAAACGTAAGTATGAGAGTTTACAAATAGAATCAATGCTTCGGCGACAAAGAATTTCTTTAAGATATATTTAATGTCCTATTTGTCATTTAAGGGGGATAATTTCAACGTTCTCACTGATCTCTGTGAGTTTGTGTTAACTGGTTAATTTCTTAATCTTGATCTTATAACTCTTTAGAAATAGAAATCACAACAACATAAAGAGAGACTGAATCGAATAGTAGCTTTTAAGCATTAGGTGATGATTTTCAACACAACTACATTTATTACAATATCAGTTGTTTGTAACAACTGTGGCAATTTTAATCTTTAAATGTCCTTTAAAAAAGAAAAAAAGAAAAAAAAAACAACAACATTGATCTATGTTGTCACTAATACAGTGCGTTTTGTGAACCGTTTAAGATAGCTCTCTTATTATATTATTCCTCTTTCTCTCTCTTTTTTAAAAAAAATAATATCATTCATTCAAAAAAATATCTTTACAGATTGCAAACATTAGTAACGTCAGTATCATTTTCATTGTCATTTTGTCCCTTCTCTTATGCTGTTGAACATCGACGGTGACAGATTGTTGGTTTCTTCTAGTTTTTTTTTTTTCTTTGCTCAGTCATGTTTTCCTTGGTCGTCAGAAGCTGAACTCCCTCATAGTAAATACTTTTTGCTGACTGGTTTCCGAACGAAATTTCCGAACTAGTAAGTTCTTTGACATAATGACCCTTACCAATTACAGACCCACAGATAAGGTTTTCCTTTCAATTGAACATGGCTGATACTGTGAGAGAGTTTTATTCTACAATGGCATGCCATGGTTGGACAACAAACCGTTGGTTGAATCTCTAGTGTATTATAAGAAATGGGCGGGTTCATCTCTGCCACATACTAAATAATAACACTCAGCTGCGTTTTTTTCTGTCTCCTATTTATTTTGTTTATTTTTCTCTCTTCATACTCTCTTCCAGTCCCTCTCTTTCTTTCCCCTCTAAGTTTTCAAAGAACCCCCCCCCCCCCCCCGTCCCCTCATCTCTTTTTCCCCAAGCTTCTTTTTCTTTTCACATTTTAGATCTCCTCTTAAATGGCACAAAAATTTTATAGTTCGAGCTTTTCGGTATCTAAATGAGATGGGCCGATAATGGATTTGCTCAGATTCCAGTGGTGAGAGTTTTGGCAATATCGTGGCTGAAATGGCATGGTGAACAATGGCAGAAATACACGTGTCCCGTCCTGTTTGACCTCGTCTTTAGGCTCATAAGATACACAAAAATGGCCGACGTTCTGTGAATGACTATGAGGTCATATTTCGATATGGCCGAGGAAACATCGCTGCGCATGGATATGTTTACATAGTGTGAACATGTCTGAATACTTCATTGACATACTATTAGTATGTTTATGGACTACTCACAGTTCGTCCAAATCTACCTGTCATGCACAGAACATGCACACAAATCAACGTGTGAGTGACAATACCTCGGTCATGAATGTGAGCGATCTCGAATTGCCCCATTGTTTTCAATATAAGGTATCCACATTATAAAGACGATGTCTCTATCACGTGACAAATCAGAATGTTCAAAGGACCCTTGAAGATCGATAAGCTCTTTATCACTTTGAGATTCAGAACTAGTTCATGACTTAGTCTCTGTCCACAGGTAGATGGTCAGCTGGGGTGAACGGAAGCGTCCCCATTGGTGGTACCTGGAGGGTTCTCGGAGGTATCCCATTCTCGTGGAGAAGACGTTAGGACGAATAAATTCCCCTGCGAACTTGACGCAATTCCTTTCAACAACTCTTACATTTTACAGGTTGCCTATGCAGCAGGAAAAATTTGGCTTAACTCCCCATCTCTAAAAATGGAGATTTCCTATACAGCTAGTCCATTATGTTAATCTTTAGTTGAAAATTATCTTACAAATCCTATATCCCAATTATCCCAAACTAGATCTATTTTCTCAGGTTTTAACTTTTCTTGCACAGTGATGATTACGCAAACAAACTTTGAATACTCTATTGTGCTATTCTTGTTATAAAATTACATGCGAGAGGAACAATGCAGACCAATATTCAGTCAACACAGATTATCCCTGTTCAATAAGAGTTAATTTCTTTTTTTTATTGTGACATTGTGATCTAAAATAAAAATCATCAGATGATTCAAAATAAAAACGCGTTGTCCTGCGCCTTTTTCATTTCTCCTTTTTTAAATTGTCTTGCAATCTGTCTCTTTTTTTCTGTCTCCGCGCTCTCTCTCTCTTTCCCTTAATCACTTTCCTCCTCTCTCCTCTACTTTCTCTCTCTATCCCTACCAGAGCTCTTTCTTTCTGTTCTTTTTCTTCCACCTCCCTCCTTCTCCTTATCACTCATTCCATTTCCGACTCTATCTCCGCACATTGTCACTCACTCTTGAATCGTATGAAAATCAGTGAACGCATTCTTGAAATCAAACTGACGCATTTTTAGACAACACTATTGCGTTTCTTTCAATAATCATTATCACCTCCATTGGCTCAACATTAAAATTACAATCAAGTATGATCATAATCATGCAGCCTCTAAACTGCTCCCCCCCCCCCCCCCTTCCCTTCCCTGTACCTTTCCAAATGAAAGAACTGATTTCTGAGGGTAAATACAGCATATCACAATAGGACACCGATATTTTCTGAAGGTCTGATCCTCTCTCTCTCTCTCTCTCTCTCTGTTTTTTCCCTTCCCAGCCTCCTCTTTTTTTAGGGGGGGGGGGGGAATGGCGGAGGACTCAAAATTGGTTAGAGGTATTATTCCACATTTTTATCTAATTATATCTCTGGCTTGATAGAAGTATGATACACAAAATAATAAATATGATAAAAATTGTAAAAGCCATGTCATTATGAAAATTATGGACTTTCGGACCACACGAGGGTTCGTCTTATTTGAACAGGAAATCTCTCACTGATCTCTGCGTTGTAGGCTGCGAGCCGACCCAGACATAAGTCAAGTCCTGAATGTTTTCTGAAAGTCTCACTTTAACCAAGGAAAGTTCACTCTGCCGGGAAGAAGCCATTTTCATCTGCTGTAGCACCGATGTTCACCATTCAGCCAATGGTCCAGCGGGTTTACAAGTGTTGTAAGTTCATTTGCATAAAGAGTGAAGAGCAGTGCGTCTTTATGCTTCAACAACTTTGTGTCTCAGCATGCCTGGACGCAGTGAAGATTTCTGTTTGCGTCCAAGAACAGTCTGATATAAAGCAAGATGTACAGAGTTAGCTGAGGGGTTTGATGATAAACAATGATCACATGTGTATATATTGGACGTACAACACTTGTAAACAGACGTTACGACTCCACATGATACCATCAAACCGCAAGATGTCACAGATAAAGCCGCCGTGCCATTTTAATAAATAAAGAAAAAGCCCCATCACTTCAACTGTAAAAAAAATCAGCAATATTCATTGGAATAGTGCCAAATTCACCATTACCATGTCAACAGAGAGCATTGACTCTGTGGCAGAAAGCTTCATCGAGGTAACAACGCCTTATTACTATCAATAAATCAATAATCTTTCTGCACTTATAACAATAACAACAACAACAACGACGACGGCGACCACAACAGCAACAACAACAACATAAACAGCAGCAATCTGGAGGGACATGCAGTTAAATTGGAGAAAATCCCATCCTAATCATTAAAAGATTGCATTTAATAAATAAAATAATGGGCTGACATTCGGATTCAAGAGAAGTAATACTAGATATATTTTCTCTCTATAGTTGGGTCCTTTTATCCCCCCCCCCCCCCAATAGCCTAATATAACTTAAACCACAAAGCAATATCTCGACTTCTTCGGAAGATGAAAACAGCACTGGCCATACAAGACTGTTTATATTTTCGACGAGTTTCAAAAGTTTACATTGAACAGTAATAGCCTTGGTTTTACCGGAAAATATTTCAGAGACTTTTGACGACTTCCTACAACTGCGGATGTAAGCGATGTAATTCACCAAGTGTTTGACGCGGTCTTTGGATGGAATGGACACCAAATTGTCTACCTTATCTGTCTTCTCCTCAACCACAGCAACAAAAACAACAATCTTCTTCGTCTGCCTCACGCTGTTTCTAGGTAAAAGGCGGCAATTAATGACCGTCTTTAGTATGGGCTATGCATGCGTCCAACGGAAAATGTAGGGACTGGGGTAACTGTCGAGTCCAGGTCTTAGTGTAGCTTTGCCCTAATGTTGTGTTTTTAACGGGAATTTACATTCCCCTCATAGTATATATGAAATACTTCTAAATTTATCTGAAGTGTTTTTTCTCGTGCTTGCCTGGCCTTCTTGTGTCCCTGCACTGTTTTCTACTGGATTTTTTTTCCCCTGGCAAGAATATTTGTGCCGTGACCAAGCAATTTGTTTTTCTTCTTATTGACTGTTACTTGGAAAGTAATTCAGAAGAATATATCGTATCGAAATGCAGGGGCGGGAAATTATTTTCCTGAAACGGCCACATGTGAAATTTCAGCTGTATGTTCCAGGGACGAATCAACAAAAACCCGAAAGTATTTACGTTCAAATTGAATCTTTTCTAACTGTAAGGAACATTAAATTAGATGAATTTTAAATGCATGTTAATGATAATCAAAATGCTGCGAGTTTCTTATAAAATAAGATTTATAAAAATAAATTGAAAGAAACAAAAACAATTAAGAATAAGGTCATAACCAGGGAGACAACAACCACACCATCGTTAACAAATCCCTGTGTATGAGTGACTGCTTATCTACGGCCAGCACAGAAGGACTCAGAGGGTTGAATGTGGCGGCGGATAGTAAAATGCCTCGGTCTGGAATGAGTATCTAGTAAACATTTTGAACAGATCTGGAAATTGGCCTTGCTTATGGTTAACCACACAGCGATAACTTTATTCTTGGTGACTACTGCTATGGAAGATAAAAAAATCAACTTTAATGTGTCTGAGCTGAAGGAAGTATAAAGTTTTTATTTGTATGAATGTAGTCATAGTTCACAAAGTTTTGTGGGGTTTTTTGTTTGTTTGTTTGTTTGTTTTTGTTTTTGTCTTTTCTTGGAAGAGTTTGGATCTATGTGTTTCATCTATAAGTGTGAATGCCTTACGTTTTCTGTTGGTATTACCTTTCCCAGGTAAGTGATGAACTGAAGAGTTCAGACTTAGCAGAACCATACAGATCGTTATGCTTCTCATTCATTTCGTAATCTGTCAAATCAGTCTTAACCTATCATCCCTGTTCAGACATTCTAATCTCTCCTAAAAAATATATAAATTAATACATAATACATAATAAATAAATAAATAAATAATCCATAATAAATAAATAAAAACAAAGCAAAAGGAAAAAACAAAGTTCAAAATGCATTACAAGTATATGTATTCATTAAGGCTCTCTCCCAAACCTCTTGATGAATAAAAACCAGAAAACATGCCATGCAAAAGAAACCGATCAAGGCTCAAAGTGAAAGATGAATATAGGAATAAAAAGAAAAGGACAAATGTTACAGGAATCAAACAGATTTTATTACAGAGGATTATAATTAACCTAAGTTAAAAGAAAGGATAACATTAAAACTAACATTTAACATCAGTATAAACTCTCTAACCAAGCATCACCTTGCTTTTCAGTACTTTGAGCTTTATAGCTACAGAAATTATTTTAATTTTCGTGTTGATTACTGGCAGACTCTAATTCGAAATGATTTGGGTGACTGTAGATATAATCAACAAAGCTTTAATTTTTAAAGTGTCAGTTTGAATTGGCAGGAGTGTTAGGGGTTTTTATGATGACATGAATATTCATATTTAAGACAATGATATAGCCTGATCAAGCTATCATGTTTCTACAGTGTGAGCTGTCAGGAAAGAATTTCATAACAAAATAGGATGGGTGAGTCTTTGACCACGGCGTACACTTGACACCTCTAGGATTAAGATATTTTTAACATGAGCTTGAAGGGCATTGGACGGGGGGGGGGGGGGGGGGGGGGAGGGAGGGAGGAAGGAAGAGAATGAGCTTTTGGACTAAGGAAGGTTATGGTGTATGAAAAGGTCTAGGCCATATTATGGATAACTGATGGATGGAAAGACTGTACAATCGGCGAATAGATCGATTATAAACTGACGGACTAAAGACTAATTATCGTACAGGAAAATAGGCAAGGGGGATAAATTATGAAAGTTATGATAAAAAAAATTATGATAAAAAAAGAATAGACATTCTTTTTGTTTCTTTGTTATTTTCTTTTTTTTTTCTTTCCTTTTTTTTTTTCTTTTTTTATTATTATTTTTTTCTGGTATTTTATTGTACGGTGTACATTTCGTTTCTGCAAATAGACAGCACACAATAAGTCAGATGGTTTGGACATGTGACGAGGATACAGCCGCACCAACTGGCACAGCGGAACTACAACATGAGACAATCGGGACTTCAAGAAAAAGGGAAGAACCTGGACTGAAGGTATGAAGGATGTTCTGAGATACCATGGCATCCTTTTCTTTGACAACGGTTTCTCCCGATGGTGTACTTTGAAGGAATTGCAGAACGATAACAGAAAAGAAAAACTATTTCATTGGACTACTGTGTGCGAATGCACACAAAAATGCTCATAGTTTCAGCACTTTCTGTCGTTTAAACTGTATTTGATCATTAGGGTCTAAGTTGTTTTATATTGTAAGGATGCATATCAGGTCTAATAGACAGATTGTGAAAACAAAATACGAATCAATAGAACGTGAAATCAGACATAACTATAACAAAAACAACAGATACTGTGATCAGACCAAAAGATAACAACATTTACATGCCAGCGAGGTGCTTCCGTGAGGAAGTCCAAATGAATGACAATGGGGCCTGTTATATCTTATTTATGAGAAGTATTTCTTTCAATTATTTTTAGCCTCTGCTGTCCTAAACATTATGACGAGCAACAAGCCAGTTACAGACAGAATGGAATAATGTGATCTATAGACATGTTTTGCAACGCGATCTTAAGCGTCTCAGTTCCTCGCAATGTCATTCTGTGCTAGCGCATGGCCATCTTTAATACCGGTACAAAGTTAAATCTCAATATAGTTTCAATGACCGCCATTTTTGGATGAAGTTTGGAAACTTAGAATTGTGTTCAGTATAATTACGAGCAAACTTTCGTTCACAAATATTTCGGTGGACCGTTAAAGCAGAATTACGCTCGTCACTTTCAAGCAATGTGAGAGACGGTAGGTTCACTTTACATCTCCAGCGGTATCGCGACTTTCGAAGTGACTTCTTTCTGCACCCGAGGTCGTAACTCAATCTGCCCATATATCAAATCAATTATCCCACTGAAATTTGATTGAAATACTCTTAATTCCTCCCCTCCCCCCCCCCCCCCAACAGTAATTTTCCCCGTTTTTATTTTTGTTTTGATGTCTTTAAATTAAAAAATATATATATAAACAACAAAATTATATATAAACAAAACAAAGTAATGTCAAGAAATAAACTAGTTTTATAAAAGAGTATTTACCTTGGAAATCTAACGCCTTGAACTTAATTGCTACATTACTTTCACTTTCACTTAACTTAATTTTCTTCAGTGATTCTTTCTTCACTGTGTTTCGCCTTTTCCGCCACACTTTCGTCATTTTCACAGGCAGGGTGTGGTAATCGCTTCAGAACTGGCGGGGGCGTATCTCAAGCTCTCTCGTACCTCAGATTTTAATCGCAATTCAAAGCAAAAAATGGACTTTGTGATGGCTCACATCTCGGAAATCTCGTAAGTTGGTGCATGTGTAAGTCAAAGTACCAATGTACTGAATGAAGTCCGGGCGAGAAATTTGTTTTATCATTATGTCTTATAGAAGAGTTTCCAAGGTTTCATATACATCCCTCTCATAGCACTGAATTTCATCTACCTGTTATCAAATCCCTAGTATAGAATTGAAAGAAACTTCTGAGTGTAGCCCGGAACTTAGAGCTCATAAAGATAAAAATGACAATGTTTCAGGATGCGTTGATAAACTCCAGTGTAAAAATGATACTCAAGACTATATCGTTAATGTTCTGATATTTACTATTTGTGAATATTTCTGGCTCAAAATATCGGGCAACATTAAGAGCAATGCGAGGTATCACATTGATCAAATAGGCAGCAGTCACCACCACCACCATCTTAATCAACTGTCTATCTCGCTGAGAAAACCGAGGAGCTGTTGATGATCTCGGTTTGGGCCTGTTGAGTTGCCGAGAACCAAGTTCTGATGTTTTCTGGCCGGCTTGAATTCCAGATTCTGTCCCATCTGATGTCATCTCCCGTTCTTCCTGTAGGATTGTGTCTGAAGTTTCCGTGATCCTTGGTACAGATCTGTTATTCTTGTGTTCAAAGCGAAATTTTTGAGATTGCTTGAGACAAATCACAAGGATGATGGTATACGTGACGATTACAATGAAGTTAATGACGGTCCACCTGGACGTTGAAAGACATATATAGAAGGCTTTCTCGAAACACTTATTTTGAAGATATTGTACAAATTACCAATATGTCATTAATTCTTATAGTAAGAAGTACATTGAATCGCTTTCTTCAATCAAGCAAATTATTTTTCTTTTCCAGGAACGCATGAGGTATTTAAGCAAGCATTGTAAGGAAAGAAAAATCAGTTTTCTGCTTGTGATATCCCCTATCCCCCCCCCCCCCACCTCCCACCCTTCAAATTGTGCAGAAAAAGCCTATCAACATAGAAATTAAGAAAACATTTTTATCTGCCGGTAGGAAGGTAAATTACATAGACTTTTGTTGTTGAGCATGTGACAAATGAAAAGAGCAAATCTGTTTTCTTTCTTTTTTTTTTTTTTTGACTTCTTTACAATGCTTGAAGTACATAGAAAAGTGAAGTCCACCAAAAGAAGTAGCTCATTCACTAATAGCTCGTGCTGGGCAGAAATCTGGATCTTGATTTGGGTAACCAGTTCCGAAGTCCAACTTAAATAGTTAAATTTTCGAATTTATCCGGTTCATTTACCCAGTCCACTTATCAGGTTCACCAACTCGATCCACTTCTACCGCATGGCGCGTGGGTTAGTTGTGATCACTGGCCTTGTCTTGTCTGCTCTTCGCTTGTTGTTTCTACCAGTGAATGGGGTGTTAAATGTGAAGAGGGAGGGAGGGAGAGCGCTAAGTTCAGCCCATACCGCTGCGTCGACGTAAAAGATCAAAATCGTCACCACTAACTAAGCTTGAAACATAATTATTATACTTTGTTATTTGTAGGAATTTGAAGATGTTGACATGATCCTATTCCTTAACAAATTATGGAAGTAAAGCAACAAAAACATGCAAAAATTTAGAAAAGCTATTGAATGAATGAGCATGGGACATGGTTTTTCTTGAAAAGCTACACACATTAAGGTGATGAAAGGGTTGGGCTATCCTCGTACAGGCCGACATGTTTACTAGTTTTTAGTACTGGTAGTCTGTGCTCGAGTAATAGAATTGGAAATAAATTGAACAAAACCAAAACAATAAAGCAACAACTCACTATGCTGCACTACGCAATAGTGTATTGACTTCGTAGCAGTGCTAATGTCCTGCGTTTAATAAGGAACGGGAGGAGGGGGGAGGGGGAAAGGCAAATGCCGTGCATACGCAGGGCAAAGAGACACATGACTGTGACTGAGCGGGCGACAGGGCTGACGAGACCAGCCGTATGTTATTACGTAGCTGAGCGGCTCGCTGCTTTAGAGTAATTCAGTCCAGAAATCAGATTGAGACTCGCTGTCCTGATAAAAAAACGGATATAATCTAGTTTAGACCCAGTTATTACGAAGCAGGTAGCTTGGAAATCCAGTTAATTAAAATCCAGGTCGATGCCCAGCACTACTGATAGCAGTGTTTTTAGAACTATAGAGAACTAAGGTTTTGTAGGCACATACATATAAACAACCGCAGCGGAGGCCTCCAACGTACAATGACAAAACGTCTTTCTTTCCCTGAACACTTTCATATTGGGAAAATTTCATATCTGGTGTTTGCCATCCCTCTTTTAGCTGAAAGCGGGTTTAAAACGCAGTTTTGAAAGAATGAATTTGTCAAAAGGCTTATAATTTAGTAGTGCTGAAAGTTTCATATGAACAAGTGCAAAGAATAAGTAAACTGTGATGAAAACAGCAGTTTGTCACATGTTTAACTGTATTCAGTGTTTCTCATTCTTCTTTGCAAATGTCATAGGTAACTGACCACTCTGTATGTATGACTATTGGATGTTTGGCACCACATTAATTTGTAGGAACAGTCTCTTGAACTCAGAATGATACCTGGAAACTACTTACAGAGACTTTACAGACGAGCGAGTCAGTTTAACAGCCAGAAAACCCAGATTTGCTTCAAGATAGGTTGGCTGAACGGCTTTGATCTGTGTCTAGAAAAAACAAATACTGTGAATATAACCATTACAAAATTACATTGACTGGACTCCAAAGGAAACAACAGTATAATTAAGATAACGATTATAATTTTTTTTGACTGGACTCCAAAGGAAACAAGATTGTACTTAAAACATTTCTAAGGCAAAACACATAGAGATAAATATGTGTTGGTATCTGTGTATTGGAAACTTTGAACTTTTATGATGGGTACTTGCGGCCAACAGCAGATATCTTCCTACACTGGTCAAACTGAGCCAGTAATTTCTGGTAGATAAATTATAATCTGGTAAAGGGAGAGGGGGTGGGGTAATGGGATAGGTCTATAGTTTATGTAAAATTCTTTAATTATATAGTATTTTTGGCCGTATAAAGTAATGACTCAAATGTCGGTAAAAGCCGCATGGAACATAGTAAAATTAGAGATCGTGTAGCATGAAAACAAGGGAGATCCACTTATTACTGTACTATTGTTGATAAAGTCAGTGTTTTCTTTAACTCCTCCTCTTGTGCCGTTGATAAATCCTTTCTTAGACAGACGTGTGGCTTTATGATAGACAGTTGGCTTCTTGACAGACAACTGGGTACTTGACAGACAACCTGTTCCAGACAGATATCTAATTCTTGACAGACAACGTATTTCTTGAGAGACACTTGCTTTCTTGACATACAACTTGTTTTTTATCATACAGACGGTTTCTTGACAGACTTCTATTTTGACAAGCAATCGCTTTTTTTGACAATTTTTTTACATACACCTCATTGTTTATTTGTTTGTTTTGCAACACAGATTTTGTCATCTAGTAACATGAGACCTTTAAAAAAAAAAGGGGGGGAGGGGGGAAGGAACTTCTTCAAAACGTTGCTGAACAAAGTGTAACCCTCCCCTCTAGCTATTCTCGGGTCTTCTAAGAGATATCATATTAATGCTGTCAAGGAAGAAAGGAATTACTTTATCATGGTCGTAATGGCAGTCAGGATAAACAGTACACAATGCATAAAATAACGCTAGTTCTGATATGCATTTTAAGACCATTCCCTCCAAAACGATTGCTGGTAAATGCTACCGTATATCTATGGGAGATGACAAGAGCATTTAAAGACAGCCTTGCACCAGAAAGAAGACCTCTCAAGAGTTAAAATATTTCATCTCATCGAGTTACTTTGCCAGTGAATATCCATAATAATTACATTTCTGTTTAAGATATGTATCTGCAAGCTATCTTCTTTACAAATATTCACAACAAAAGGTATTCAATGGCTAAGGAGATCACATTTAAAGTATTATTTTAATTTCAGAGACAATTTTCAGTTGCTTGAGTATTTCTATCTCTTTTGACATCCACCCCAAATGGCTAAAGCTGCACTAGATACAGGACATATCACGTTTTAGAACGGTGTCAGATAGCCTGTCTATCTTTTGTAGTTCCCGAATTATGTGTAAGTGAAAGTGTTTATGGTTTACCTGCATTTAAAACATTATTGCATTTTCACAGATTGTCACCAATTGCTTCAATAATTCTATCTCAGCTGATATTCGCTCCTGAATGCAAAAGTTGCATTGGTAAAAGTGGATTTTTAAGGTTTAAAGTGATTTCAAACTGGTGTTTCTCTCTTCTGGTTCGAAGGTTTCAGGCAATTAAAGATGCGGAAGAATCCATTCCTTAGTGTATGAGTTAAATGCAATTTTCCCTTTAAGAGAAATCCTAAATTGCTTGAATATTCGTTTTTCTGTTGACCCTTTCCTACACTTGCTCAAATGTAATTTCAATAACATTAAAATACAAACCTATTGCCCTGCTTCATTCTCTAAAAGCTGCATTTAACTACCTTGGAATTAAAAAGAGAGATGGCATATCTGGATTTTCCAGTACGAAAGTGTTCAGGGGAAAGAAAGATGTTGATCATTGTACGTCAGAAAAAATCTTCTGCCTTCGTTCATATGTATGTGTTCACAAAAGCTTAGTACTGTGTGGTTCTAAAAAATACTGCTATCAGTGAATGAGCCACTTCTTTTAGTGGGCTTCCATTTGCTATGTCCTTCAAGCGTTATAAAGAAGTTAACAAAAAACAGACTTGCTCTTTTTATTGGGAACGTATTCAACAAAAAGTCTATGTAACTTACAATGCAATGAAAATCTGTGCTTATTTTCATGTTGAGAGATTATTATTTTTATTATTCTTTTTTACAGCTTGTCGGGCTGGCGAAAAAAGATTTTTCTTTCCTTATATCTCTTTATCTCTCTCTCCTCTTTTCGGTCTCTCCATCTATCATTTCATTCCTCTTCAGTCTCCTTCTGTTCCCATCTCACTTTCTCTGTCTACCTTCTCTCTCTATGATCCTGCCGATTATGACTCTCCTTATGCCTCTTTTCAAAATCATCTATGACCTGAGACCAATCTCTTATTTTTCAAACTGTTTATGTGGTATCCACTGTTCATGCAGAGATAAATAACACAGTTCAAAAGCCAAAATTACAATCATAATACCAGTGTCCCCTGTTGCTAGCTGTATCCTAACAAACAGCATCAAAAAGAAGGTAAAATTAACGACAGCAAATAAGAAATTACCAGCAGGAACAACAATGAATCGAACAAGACGGCAGTAGAAATTCAATGAAATGGTAATTATCATATCGCTCTTCAATTAACTCGTCTGACCTACGATGTATGCTCGCCTTGGAGGCTGCCTCTCTCTTTGTATCCATTGTACTACTTTTCGGGGGCTGAATAATAGCTGGTGACTTTAGAGAAGATGCGCTGTTCGAAGCGGTGAATACGAAACAGCCATGGAAAGATAGGCGGTCCGAAACGGCGAATAAGAGAAAGAAAAGAGAAGGCAGGAAATGTATTAATTAGATGAGGAGTGGCTGTCTGAACTGACTGTAGTATTAGATCTACTTCTAATTGATTATTTTACTTGACAGTCCCTCCTCCCTCCTCCTCCTCCACCCCTCCTCCCTCCCCCTCTTCCAAACATCCCCATTACGAGAATTCCAGAAGAAAAGCGTTATGGAAATTCCCTTGTCAATCCTAACGTTGGGCAGGTAATCCACGACTGGAACAGCTTTGTTTACTA
>JBCEWB010749474.1:0-16753 GCA_039654565.1 Peronia peronii | reverse complement strand
ATTTGTTTGTTTTTTAAATACTTCTTTATATCACATTTTACATCAAACTGAATTGACTCCAATTGCACACACGCACTCTTTGCCTTTCATTGGGATTTAAATGGAGCTCCACAACTCACGAATACACACACATGACACACACACGCACACACACACACATAAACATACATACATTATGTGCATGCACACTCACACTGATGCAACCACACCATACCCACATTATAAAATGAAAACCTTAACAGAGGGCTAAAGTTGAAGCTTTGCTCAATTGCCCTGTAGGTTATCAACAGTGATACTGTTGGTTTGAAATATGGCCTACAGATGGCAATACTATACCAGAATGCAACACGAGAGGCAGCAATAGCATAAGAATGTGATTCCACACGTAGCCAGCACTGAAAAGAAACTACTTTCTATTTTTTGTTTTTAGTTAACAAATAGGTAAAACCCATCTAAATCCATCCTATGAATGACAGGACACACTGTATAATGTATATCTGTCGCTACAGGTATTGGCAGTATTATTGTTAGGATTCGAACTTTTCTGAAGGGCGTTAGCTCGGTAGTACTTTTTCCACGGCCATGGCAAATCATCTTACGAACCAAGGGGAAGAAATCATTCCCGCGCTCATACCTCTGACTCAGTTAATGTCAGGTTTGATTCAATAACAGCTCAATCATCGAATCAAACTGAAAAAAAATGAAAGGCCTCCATTGATTCTGAAAAGTAAAAATCCCGCTGGTAAAATTACAAATACACCCTTTTTTCTATTTTTGTTTTCACTTGGTTGACTGATCGAGAGTAAATCAAATATTCAAGAAAGTCTACAGCGCTCTCTAATTAATTATCATTTCGCCTCCTGTAATTTGAATAGCGATATCAATCATCAGAGGAACTCGGTGGTGTTAGCGTCAACGCGCCCTTACGACATCGGCAGGAGTAATGGATAGGTGAAAATGAGATAGTTCTATTAATTACGTGTCTGGAGCCTGGAAAGAAAAGGGAAATGTAAATGAAATCACTGTTAATGTAGTACATTGCTTTTGAAGAGGTTCCTTCCGTCATTTCAAGGAGATGAATCATGCAGTATATGTAAAGATCAGCGTACGTCATCACATCTCATATTTGGGACCAACCATTCTCGTATTTCGTTTGTTCCTGGCGCTTCTTCTCTGACATCAAAACCTTTAACCGTTGAGGTAATAGTAATAGTTGTATCAGCTGCTGGTAGTCGACCATATAATGGTGATAATGGTAAAGGCATAGGCTGTGATGTGATAATGCTGTTGGAAACAATAATACTCAACAAAAGATACTTGTCAGTGGTTGAAGGCATTCTGTGCCTCTTAACATGAGTGATTCAAAACAGCTCAAAATCAACAGTAAGGGCATTACGACGTTGATTCATTAAGAGCATTACGACTTTCCTTCATTTAAATATTCATGCCAAATCTTTGAAAACAACAATTCACTTTCACATGTTGTAAATACGATCCATGTGCAGTAGTTTATCTGTACGTTTTGTCAGAGGCGAAGCAAGATTAGAACCAGCAAAATCTATTTGATGATCAGAATGGAGAAGATGCAATGACTCAAGTCTTTGTGATGTTTATGTGAAACTTCTTAAATTGTCTACACCCATTTTTTATTATGTAAGATAAACTTTTAGCCTTTTTACTGAGGTAATCCAAATATTTCCGTATCGTTTCCAGAAGAAATAAAGACGTGCTGGGGCACCTTGTGCTCTTTTATACATAAATGCTCGTAGACATTTATGTCTTTCAGATTTCCACAAGATCAACTTTTTTGACGCAAAAACAACAGATGAAATTGATTGCATATTAAGTCGTTCTGTTCATTTTATGATGGGTTTATTCATATCTCTTATTCCTATTCCTCTCAGATCCTGATGCATTATTAATATGTATTTAAGGTCCTTTTCCACTCTAAGAGTTAGTTAACACAAACTAAATCAATTGACAATGTTTACTTAAGTCAAAGAGTTTATGCTGTGATCAATAGTACGATAGAAGAGCCCTGGGTGCAATGATATGGTAAGCAGCAGTAGTGGGTGGGGAGGCAGGGGGAGAGACTGGACTTTTCTTTTTTTTTTTTTTTTTGGAAGCCCCAGTTCGGCGTTTTGACATGTGCAGCGTATCCATTGTCCATAAAAACTCTCCAGCACGTCTTGCACTCCATATACTCAACACGAGTGTGTGTCAGGGGCATAATATAACGAGCCTTCCGTTGCCTATAGAAAGCACACGACTTACGTTGTTTAGACCCAATGGAGGGCGGCCCCCTACCCTCGTCGACCCTGGGTCTGAACAAAGCAGAAATTTAATACTCTATATTAATAAATCCATTTATATTAGTTTGGACCAAATCCCCAGGAACCTCATTCTTTTTTTAGTTTGCTTAAAATATATAATCAATAAAATACGTATAATGGATAAAATTCCCACGTTTTACATTCCAAAAGAATAGTGGCCACAGTCGACAAATTTACACTGTTGGTCTGTACATTGGCTTTCGATAGCCCGCCCTGTTTTGTACCAATAGAGTTTAGCGAAAGACATGGTAAAACATCATTTAAAGTTGAAGTGAATTTTTGTAGCTTTAATTGCGCTGCACGTTATATTGATGATACGTATCCAGCCCGCAGAAGCTTTGCCATGGAAAACTGGCGCATGCACGATAACCTTTTGCTTCTTTAATTATTACTTTACAGGTCGGCGAACTAATTACATCATACCAGCACCGAAAAAAAACTGAGATTTCTGTTTTGGTGGTTCTATGGACGACAAAGAACTTAGATATACTTAAGATATACATATTACCAAACATGAAGGGGCGGGTTGGACTACAGGGTGGTGGGAAAAGCTGTTGTCAAAAGTATTGCAAGGTTCACCTAGCCAGAATTCTCAAAGCTAGCAAAATCACAGTATCCTGTAGGATCTGCGGGAAAGGGACTCAAGAGTGAGATAGAAGTATGCAAGGCAAGTGGGCGAGAGAGAATCTATCATCAGCATATAGCCTTGAAGAAGAAATCCAAAATACAGTTCAATTTGGTATAAGCCAAACTCATTTCTAATTCCACATCCAATTAGACAAACGATTAATAATACGTATACCCATAATATATGGCAAATAGTATGGATGACTTAATTTTAAAAAATCTTGATGAATTAGGGGAGGAGTCTATACTATTTATCGACTTAGATGACCAGGCTCCTTTCCCGATTCAGCCCCCGAATGATCAATGGGTTGAATTATTAAATGATGTCAAAGGCGAGTTTGAAGTTGGTGGCGCCTCTGCGGTCTTCTCTACATGGAGGGTGGAAGAAGAAGATGCGCTCGATATCGGCGACGTCGATTATGCTGATGGTTTGTATGCTCGAGCCGGGAGAGTCAGTTTTGACTCGAGAATGAGTGACGTGAGGGCAGAAAAGACACGTGCCGCTCTTCCACAAGATATGTTTTTATTAAAAATTAAGTTTTTACAAGAGTTGGACGAAGGAGAATGGGTCATTGAAGACAAATTTGATCCAGTCCAGGCTGAAAAAAAGAAAAGGGCAGTTCGAGATCTATCGGGATACAAAGACAGGAATCGATAAAGTGTTTTATCAAAATGCCTACCCGGTCACTGCGGCGTGTATGGGCTCTTTTTAATCAGAGATCCAGATCCGGCCAACCTTGCACCTCTCAAAGAAAGTAAAAGTCTTAACTGTGTGGCCCAAAGAGTTGTAGAGCATTTTGATAACGCCCTGAAGGGCCAGGGTCTCACCCCAGTAATACGCCTAAAAAATACAGAATTGAGAAAAACGGGTCCATGACATTGGAGCCACAGTTAATGATGTAACAGCCCTGGAAAAGATTCTTAAAAGGGTAATTATTCTGCGCGACATAGTCGGTGAAGATATTAATAACAGCGGGAAATATCAGGGTTGGCATAAATTCATTGAGCTGATCGTCCATAACGGCCACGCCTGGCCCAATAACTTACACTTCCCCCAAATCAGAAAAGTTCATCTGGCGACGTCTGGCATGCCATTCAGGAAGACACTCAAAAAGAGCTATTGGCGGTGTGGTTATTGGGAGGATGCGAAGAGAGAAGGCTCACGGCTGACCAATTCGTGTACCAAGACGGTCATGTCTACAGAACACAGGAGGCTCACGAGAGACTCCAAAAGGCTTGTCATCTCTTAGGAGATGGAACACTTGCTGAAACAGCTTTCGGGGAGAACGATGCTGCCAGCATTTTGGCAAAAGTGAGAAACAACTGGAAGCCGACCCCGGCAAGCTTTCTTACTGATATTCAGAATGCTGCGTCGAGCACGGCCACGGGGGGAGGGGGGGGGGGGTTAGAACTCCATAGACTACGACATCCGAGACATACTCTGCTTCGACATGAAAGCTTGCTACCTTGCGAGCTTTCCAGGTGACGGAGAATCCAAACCCTATTTTGATTGTTTCGGTCATCCAAACCATCGCCTGACCCGTGTGGCTATTAACGGTTCCCTTCCTAAAGACATTACTGCATGGTTTGCTAAAGTTCAAGAATGGGAATTTGCTGATAACATTCATCCTATTATTCCTGCTTGGATCGGAAGACATTTTGCAGAAAAAGAATGGGGCCTACTCACCTTCTTACTAGTATAATAGAATTTAATATCTTAAAGTCTCTTAAAGTAAATGAAGCTATTCTCTCCTTCGAAAAACAAAATAGTGTATGGCTTCCAGAAAGTCGTGATTTGGACTGTGGTGTCATTGGAAAATTTATGCAGGCCTCCAAGTCTAAAGGCAAAAGGATGACCAGACGGCTGATGACAGACCCAGGTGAACTTGACTTCTTTGTGCGGGATACCCGTCAAAACGGTACGTTGGTTGGTGCCCCTCAAAAGTGCCCCCTGGGCCACATCCTTACATACTACGATGGCTCTCAGCCCCAGTATACTCACATAAGAGCATCTATGCCCACATTGTCATCTTCAAGCTTTCGAGGTTTAATCCTAATGAAGTCGTAAGAGTTGCTATGGACTCTATCTATCTCGTAAAAACTGCTTTGTCTAAGCTTAAACATGTGGCATCATATGTATCATGTCAATTATGTCAATGTAACAGCACGCACTGCAGACGCTGTAAGAAAAAAAATATTGTTTACATCGCTAGTCGCTCCTGCCCAGTGGTGTGATAAAGGTGAACGATTGTGTATGCTTATGACTCATGCAGCCTACTGTCCTCTTCCAGAAGATATACGCCAAATAAGGAACAGTGCCACCTTTCAATGACCCGCTAACTAGGTATCAGCAGTCCTACTTGAACGGAGGTGGAGGGAGCGGCAAAACGACAACAGCAGCCGAGATCTTTCGCAAAAGAGACTCCCTTGTCTTTACACCAACTCATCGGCTGGCCAGAGAGATGTGGGCCAGAGGAGTCAAGGCCCAGATGTACCACAGTTTTTTTCCGCTGGAGTGGGCAAACCGAGTGGACCCCGGAAAGTACATCTCCCGCGTGATCATCTGGGACGAAGTATGCACCGTGCCCCAACCCCTTCTGGAGACCTTCCTTAACTGGCTTGAACACAGAAATGTCCAAGTTATTTGCTATAGCGACCATGGTCAACCACTAGCGATTGCTGATCAGATGCCGCATAACTGGCTGCGTCAAAAAGTTGACTATTATGAAAAGAAGTTAAGGATGACCACAGGGCAAAGGACTATGCTCTTAAAGTCCTCAAAGACGTATCCACCTCCAATCTGATAAAATCTAATGCCAAAAAAATGAGGAAAAAAACTCCCGAAATGTCTGGGGTGGGGTCGATTTCTTAATGTTTGGAAGCCAAACGACCTCATTTTAACCTCAAGATAAAAAGTTCGAGATCCAACACAAAAGCTGCTATTCCAGCGTCATAAAGACCACTTCCCAGACGCCCCGGTGCCCCTCTTGTACCACTCTAAAGACATCAGAAAACAAAACATGCAAGTTCCTATCTCAGGCACGGACCGCAAGGAAGAATTGGTACTGAATGACATCGTGGAAATTAGCACAGAAGCAGCAGAAGTTGCCATGAAAAACGATGACTGGCGTCTAGGCTATGCCCACACGGTTCACAGATCTCAAGGGCTCACCATTCAAGACCCCCAAAAGGTTTGGATTATTGATGACTATCTTCAATGGTCCAATTTGGCTTACCTTGCAGTGTCGCGTGTGGAGTATATGCGCCAGTTAGAAAGGGTATCTGTTCCTCCGGAGGTGGGTTTCAAGTTCAGACCCCACATGACAGAGCAGCAACTCCGCACCGCTATCAAAAAAAATTGATGGCCTACAAACACCAAGACCGAGCCAAAGGGCACAGATTTAGCCTGAAGGTCGACGACATTCTGTATTTCAAGGAGACTCAACATAACCGATGTGCAGCGTGCAACATCGAGCTCCTCTGGAATTACCAGCCCAAAGATACCCAGCAGTTAAATGTCGACCGCGTAGGCAATGCCAGAGGTCACACCCGCGACAACATAGTGTTGACCTGTCTGGACTGTAACCGAAAAAGAGGGGCTGCAGTTCTCAACACCTGAGGATTCCATCTGGCGGAAGCTGAGTGTCAGGGGCACCAAGAGAAGTTCCTCACGGACAAATCCTCGTTTAGGTCCCTTGTCTGATAGCAGATAGTAGAGCACAGGCTCGCCAGGCTTGGTCACCGAGCGTCCGAGTCGATACACATCTAGGGACCATACAGGATCAGTTGCAAGACGACGTCCGCCTTCCAGCTGACCGGGCTGGTACAGATAGCGAACGCCAACACCCGAAAGGAGTTTTCGCTCGTCAAGGCTAACCGGACGGCCAGGAACTATTGAAGATGGCGTACTCCGAGGCAGTGTCTTAGCCTTGATGGCATTCCTGGGCTTCTCACCAGTCAGCCTGGTCACCTCTCCATTCAAGACCGCAACCACAACGGGTAGCCGCTTCAGCCACTCTGTGTGTGTGTGGGGGGGGGGAGGGGAGGAGGTGCATCTCTTGGGCATATTGGTGTCCAAATAGTCTCTCGGCCTGAGTCTGGTTGAAAGGCTCTACGATGTCTTGATCTCTGTGGATGTCCACATGACCTTGTCTGACAGAAACCCCATGCTTCTCAAGCAACTGACTGACCGAGCCCGTGAACTCAAGCCCAGGGTCAATTTGGAGCAGTTTGGGCCATTTCACTGGGCCTCGTTTGCAAATGTGAGACAAGGCATCAGCAACTTCTTTGGCCTCTTTTGTGGTCAGGGGCTCAGTGGCCTTGAACTGGCTGGCGATATCGACTACTGTGAAGGCATACCTGGGTGTGCTTGCCAACTTTATCGTGAAGGAGAAAGAGCAGGTCAGCCTGATGGACTTCGTTTGGTACGACAATGTCAAAGCTTGGTCTTGGAATGTTTCGTATGGCCTGTTTCTTTAGCCAATCCTTGGCCACATTTTCGATCACCTTTGTGGCGACTGCTAGTTTCTTGATACTTGATGGCTGCAATACCTTTCCAGTAGCCCTTAGGGCTGTAGTATACATTTGCTAAACGACGCATAACTTATTCCAACATTTCAAATTATTATGTCTTCAATAGCTGGAAAAAAATATTTACCTCAGGACTTGCTGTCGTCTATTATTTGACTAGCTTGTAAGCCACCAAACCCGTCACGGCCATGCCTAATACAATGGAAGTGATCTCACGATCTTTTTGTGCGTTGCTAGGTGTGTAAAAATCTGCAAGTTTTGGCTTGGGTGTCAAAGGATTCAGTGAGACACCGGAAACTTTTACGTACTCATGAATTGCTGCATCGACGTCGTTACAGGTCTGAAAGTGACCTTGCCGCCGAAGCTTTTCGTTGATCCAGTCGAGACGCTCAGTTCGTTGTCGTGACCATTTTACCTGAGCAGCTTGCAACTCCTCGACTGCCTTATCGTGGCATTTACGTTCCTCGTCAATTCCAGATCTCCCCAACATAGAGAAGAGATAGTTGCTGCCGCTGAATGCCAGAGCGTTTACAAGGGCGCCCCCTACTAACAGTGCTACAGATGCCATCAAATTATTTTAATATATTTGGTGTTATTACCCCTTATTTAATTGACATTTCTTTAGTCGCCATCGCGAGACCTACGTCTAAAACCAACATTCCAGTATCACGTGTGGTGGGGTTTAGCTTGGGAGAAGCACCCCCAAAAACCATTTTGGTCAGTTTTGAGTATCCAATAGCTAAACCGGATACAACAGCGCTGTGATACAGATCGTTTACGAGAATCTTTCGGTCAGAAGCTGGAGTCGTCATGCTGTGCTATTCCATATGAAAGCGGTCACACATCTTTAATTAACTGATGTGGGGAGAACGGGTCGGGGGGACCTACTGTTGCTTTGTAACAGTATTACATTGTACCGTTGGTTGTGGTAGCTGCTGATATACAATAAATACACCAGCAAGACCAGGTATAATCCAAGGTAATGAGTTTCCACACTGCGGGATAGATTGTTGATCCTCGGGGTCAGATTGCTTATCTTGGGGACTGTTGATTTTGTGGGACAGATTGTTTAGCAACACAGGGGGATTCTTTGGTTGCTCTAAGCTCTTCAAGTACTCGTTCTTATTTGGCCTCTTTGGCGATAGCACCAGCACGTTGGGCTACAACTTGCTTAGGTTTTTCTTACTGTTTTCATTTCCGGATCCGTCAAAGGTGTTGTCACTTCCGCTGGTGCTATCACCTCCGGTATCTGTGGTTAGTATTCCGTCGTATATATTTCGAGGACACTGGTGTTTAAATTGACAGTATTTGGCTGTCGTTAGAGCAGCAGTTATCGGTGCTAGAAACATGCCATAGCGGTGATAGAGCCCACACGTACCACAGAAGCGCATGTTCACAAACGGGTCAGCCTCAAGATCTCGAACTAATGCATGGTGTTTTTCAAGAGGGATGAGAAGAAACATGCTCCTCACTGCTGAGTAAAGCTGTAGAGCAGTCTGTCCTAGTGGGTTTTTTTTTTTTTTTTGGTCATGGCAGCACCTAGTCTTGTATCGTGTCGGGCATAGAGCTTCTCGACCTCGTCTTCGCTTAACGAGTCAATTGGTCCATGGTTAATTCCTTTCCAAGGTGCTGTTTGGTCTGACCTCCTGCTGCCAGGGCAGAAAGTCTACCCCGATGAGAATTAAATTAATACTATGGCTGAGGGTTAGATTTATCCGATGGCTGTTTCACTTGGACAGCCTCAGCTTCCAATACTTGGTCTAGTATCTCGTCCATTTGCATATTGGGAACTGTTGTAATATAATGCGTAATATGAAATAAAATTCTCCGAACTCTAATATATTGGCACGCGGCCCAGACAACCACAAAAAGTGTGATTATTTGCAACAGACAACAACTCATCAAGAATAATTCCCACATGGTGAGTATATTATATGCTGACTATTCTTTAATATCTCCTAGCATCTGCTCAGTATTTGCTTAACACAGTTTGGTATCTGCTTAGTATTTACTCAGCAAATAAGTATCTTATAAGCAGCTGGCCGATCATTCTTCAACACCAGCTTAGCATGTTTTGTTTTTCTTAGCTGCTCCCTTACTATGACCCGCTCTGCCGGAGGAACGATGTCGTTTTCACAAAGGCATTCCTCGAAGCTGTCTCGATCCATACAGTGAAAAAGAGCGACCCAGCGCGTCTGCTCGCGGAGATCATTCAGAACCGAGTTGTATCTCTGGGTTAGGACCCATACAGATTGGTCCGCATGGCGGCCTAAGAAAGCCAGTTTAGATAACATGTCTTTTTTTTTGTAAGTGCCTTGCTGGCACTGCAGTCGTCGATAATGTATAGGGTTGGCGAGCCCTGGAATATCTGATACGTAGAGGTAACCTTGGACCCTTTCACCTGGATCTACAATATAGACCTCTGGGTCAGTCCACACCTAGGGACATTCTTGATACGTTCGATTGTATTGTATAGTGGGACGTACGATAACAATATGTTGAAAAACTCCCTGATAGGGACTCTCTAAGAGGTTGAGTATAAATGCGGTTTTCCCACACCCTGTCTTTCCACAGATAACAGCCGAATGAAGGTCTCCTGGAAAGAGATTAGTAGACTGCTGAGATAAATCAAACATCTTCGATGTTGAGTTGAGCATCCATAATAACGTAGAGATGAATGTCTAATGTGCCGGCCGATTCTGCTTTTTTTCGTGATCTGGATGGTCACTCCCACACTGGCATTCTCAATACGCCGACCACTACCATGTAGCCAATCGTCGTCTGTGGATCGGAGATCCAGCCACAGGGCGAATCCGCTAAAGAAGAACCTTCTGATTTCCATGTATGACAGCTCTAGGTCTTTCGCGACTATGGCCTACTTGGGATGACGCTTACAGTCGGCTGCAACGTACTTTCTTGCCTCATCCCACTGCTGATGGGAAAGTATGCCTTGGCCTTGGCTGTACAGCTGATTTGGTACACCCTCGATAGTTACCTCCACCTTGGTTATTTTAGGGTTGTAGGAGAAATTGGAGTCCTGTTTGAAGGGCGCGGTGTTGTTTGGGTCCTCGAACAGCATCAAGATGCCTTTCATACTGCGAGCTGATACGTTGAGATTGACGTTCCACAGGGTGTCGCTTTTGTCGCGGGTGATTTTGCGGTGTCGGAGGACGCGGTCGTCCAGAATTGCCTAACGGCCGGCATACTGGTTACGGATCATCCGGGCGAGCTCGAGCTGGGTGACCATGTCATACTTCTGTGAGAGGCTGTCGATAGTGTAGCTGGCGTCAGCATCCTCTGTGACGTAGCCGTTGAAAGTTAGCTTGTATTCGAGCCGGTCCCCCAGGGCCGACTGATAGAATGACATATGACTCTCAAGCACCTCGAAGTTGAGAGGGTGCAGTACCGGCTACCATAGACATCCGCAACTGCTTTGTCTTCAAGCACAGACTCGTCTTTACTTTCAACCCCGAGCAGGATACTGCTGACATTCATATTTTTGCTTGTGTCGATGCCTTGGTAGTGGGCATTACTTCTCTCCTGCGTCGTCTTCCAAAGGTCCATGTAGCATTAATAAACATCATTGTCATTCCGAGTACAAAAAATTAATGTCCTCAAAAATATCACAACTCATGCTCAATGTTTTAGGTTTAAAGGAATATGAATTAAATTCTGATTACATTCGTATAACGTTACACATACGCAATGGTTGACTCTACTGGACCTGCCCAGCCTCGAGAGTGTAATGGTGTTGCTACAAGACCTGGGTGATGTTGAAGGGTGGGGTGATCCTGGTGAGGGCTTTTACGTATTTCGTCTAACAGAAGACGGTGTTTACAAACGGGTGGAAATTCCTTCCATTCCAATGACATCTCAAAAGTGGCTTCTAGATTTTAGACTTAAAAACCCTTTTGTTTTCACAGGGTCGAGGAATCAGCTTTAAAAATGGCAGGGGCGGAGAAGTGTTCTAGGTACTCTGATCCCATCGAAAAAGGACATTCGTCCTCGTCACCATAACGATATTGGGTATGTAGTTTCTACCACGAAAACATCAAATAACAACATTCTCAAGCTCATGTTTGAGATTCCTGTTAATAAAGTAATAGAGGTACACCTGGTTCTACGCTCTTCTTTATTGTGGTTCTCGGGGATATACCTGAAAAACCTTTGGTTGTTGTTAGGGGTCTGACTATCAGATGGAATGAATCGGCAAAAGGGAAGCGATTAGGGTTCGCCATTCGAAAACCTGAAGAAGAAACCCTGGGTGTCACCCCTGAATACTCGGACAGTAATAACATAGCTAACCACACAGATGTCTACATCGAGGTCGAAAATAGCGTGTCCTTGCAATCCATCTATGTACACCCGAATCTTACCATCCAGAGATTTTATAGATAAACTTATTGATCGACAAGATATGGAAAGTGAATACTTAAATACTTAAATTTTGAACAGAAAAAATGTATTAAGAGTGGGTCTGTATGTTTGTCATAGGTCTCTACCGTGTTTCTGTGTGATTTTAGGTGGAAATTCGGAATGAAATTTAAAATGTATCTCTAAAGTTGTACCAACTATGCTGGCAACTTTTAGATCTGAAGAATAAAGGAAGAAAGAAAGAAAGAAAGAAAGAAAGAAAGAAAGAAAGAAAGAAAAATGGCAGCAAGGACAGCACTACCCAGGTTCTTTAACAAATAGATTCTCAACACTCTTTTCTATATTCAGTCACAGTTATTGTCCACTTGTTTTCATTTTCCCTCATTCCACCTATTCTTTCTCTTTCTCACACACACACAGACACACACACACAGACACACACTACACAGACAGAAACACACAAACACAAAATGGTTAGGGTTTTCGTTTATTTCAACCAGAGAATCTTTTCGCACCACTTTGTGGTGTTCTGGAAAGGTAGCGTCATATTACAATAAGAGAAGGCAAGCAGAGGGCAGCTAACAGAAATGGGAAAGGGGGAGGGAGGGGAGAGGGGCGAGTGTCTGTTTGTCTCACTCTTGATCTAATTTGGTTGGTTGATGCACAGTCTTCATCGGCAAGTCTCCATCAGCAGTCGCCTGAAAAACAACCTGGTGACGCAGTTAATTTTTCCATGCGCTCATGACCTCTGTATTTACACTGCTTAAAATCGGCTCTCATACAAGAACGTTACTAAATTTAAACTATACCGCGTGAAGTTTGAGCTTTGAAAGGGCAACCTGGTGACGCAGTTGACTTTCATGCTCTAATGATCTCTGTGTTTACGCTTCTTGAAATCAGCGTTCTTGCAAGAACGTTATTAAATTTAGACTATGCCGCCTGATATTCGAGCTCCTGCTGAAGTTTTGATGAATAAGGTCTTCCCTCCAAAATTTGTTCTATGTTGAATGTAATCCTTCTCTTTGGCATTTTAGAAGAACAAACGGTGTATCTAATCTATAAAAAAATCACACAGAAAAAGGAAATGCGTCCTCGTTCTATGCAAAACCCTGAAGGAATAACCTCTCAGTGAAAACTACACATCTATAGCGACACAGGAACAGAGTCACGTGTTTGGAAATTCAACGTTTGATTGGCTTAAACGTATAAATGGGCATGTTTTTTTTTTGCTCACTTTGTCAGTTAAAGATCATTCTGATGACTCAGCCCCACGCGGGGCGTACGTGTTTGTCATCTCGCCGCGCAAAACTGGGAGGCCATTTTTTCAAAGCCAAGATAATCTTGTGCTAAATAAAGGTTGATCAGGACCAGCATTGGATATAGCTACGCATGGATGCCCATGATTATATGAGATCCTGTTCACTGGAAGCACTTCTATACTACGCCGAAGCACTCGATGATAATCAACCTAAGCAAATATTTAGACATTTAAATGCAGAATATGAAGTACAATAATAACATATGATGGCTAGTAAAATAAGTAATGATCGGTTGGCGAAGATACATTTCAGGAGGAATTGCAGAATGAAAAAATACAGCGAGAAAGAGTGTGCAATAAAAATCAGAAATACAAGTTTTACTTAGCCAGAACATCTGAGGCATTAAGCTTCTGTACTATGGGATTAAGTAGCTCCTCTGCTCTGGGAATCATTACAGGGTTTGCTAAACTATGCATATCACCGGCAAGATCCAGATTAGAGGGAAAAGGTAGACGGCACACCCAAATTAAAACCCAAGCTGAAATCATGAATCTTATTGTGGACAAATTATTGCCTAAAGCGCTAAAAGATGAAGTTATCTGTGAACGCGAATACCAACTTATTATGAACAAAAAAGAAAACTCGATTAAATTTGATAAAAAAGAGTATGTAGAAGCTCGAAAGACGGAAAAAAAACGAAACAAACAGTAAGGTTTTATAAGGTTAATACCTTGTAATAAATCTTATGGCTAGGCTTCAAATCACTTGAGTAATCGCGTGTCGACGAAGGTAGGGTAGTGGACTAAACATTCTTATTGAGGCCATAAGGTGTATAGTGACTCAGTCACCCATGCAAAAAAAGTGGTCCAGATTCAGCCTTTTGTATACTACTTCGTTTTATATGTTTCTTCTAGTTCGCGCAAATGGGTCCTAAATTTTTTGTCATCCATAGAACCATCAAAACACCACAACTCAGTTTTCTTCGGTGCTGGTATGATGTAATTAGTTCGTCGACTTGTAAAGTAATAATGAGCGAAGCAAAGGTTGTCGTGCATGCGCCAGTTTTCCATGGCAAAGCCACGGGCTGGATACATAAATTGTCATCAATATAACACGCAGCCCAATTAAAGTTTCAAAATTTCCCTTCAACTTTAAAGGATGCTTCACCATATCTTTCGCGAAATTCTGCAAGTACAAAACAGGGAGGGCCATCGAAAGCCAATGTGTGCGACAAGCAGCCCCGATTTGTCGGTTGTAGCCATTGTTCTTTAGGAATATAAAAAGTGGGAATTTTATCCATTACTCGTATTAAGAGATTATATATTTTTAAAAAAAAAAAAAGAAAAAAATCTAAAAAAAAAAGAATGAGGTTCCTGGGGTTTGGTCCAGAAAGATATAAATGGATTTTTACATAGAGCTAGTATTTCTGCTTTGTTTAGACCCAAGGTCGACGAGGGTAGCGCCCCCCCCCCCTTCCCCATTGAGTCTGCTTAAGCTCAGTATAGCGAGCCAAAAAAAAAAAAAAAAATTAACAAATTTAATGTGTGAATTTAGCAGTAAAGAAGACATAAAATCTCACTGGTGAGAATAAATCATCTATCGCAGAGAAGACGCCCCACAGACTTTCCTTTCAATGTTATTGTTGTTGTCATCACTCTTTTCTGTTGCAGTAGTAGTTGTTTTTATTATTATTGTTGTTGTTGCAGCTCCTGCTATATTTCAGACTTCATTATTTGTAGTGATCCTATGGTTTGTCCTTTTCGGCGATAATCAGTTTCCTTTGAATCTATCGGATTTAACTCATATCTCCGAGATAAGACCGAGAAAGGTCCTACTACAATTTCTAGTTAAAATACAAAGTTAAAAAATCATTACTGTGAAATTTAAGTACACGAAAAAAGAAAAGACACGCCACATTTCAAAGGATTTATAAACAAAATCACTTTTAAGAAGATGAAGGTGGACATTTTATTTCAATGTTAAATACTTTCTGAGAGCTTACTGATCTCCCTTTCAAAGTGTTTTAAACTGCTTTCCTAGGCCATAAAACTTAGATTGTTAACAAAGCAGGAAATTCCTTTGAATTGTTTTAGGGGGAAGGGGAGACTAGGTGGCAAGACTATTTACTTTTATCTTATCATAATTTCTTGCCTTTTCTTTATAACCGATTAATCAAAGAGGACATTCTACCTAACGCTAAAAATGTATTTGTTTTCTTTGTTGTTGTTGTTGTTGTTGTTTTCACTTAGTTGTTTAGTTTCTTCCTCTCCAGGAAATAATAGGTCCAGCAAAAGCCTCCGTGGTTGTCTTTCTTTGCACATGAGGATCCACATCAGTAAATTTATCGATCTGCCTGACTGTCCATACATCTTACATGGCATAAGAATCTAGCAGCAGCTCGAGGAACTAACATGGCTGTTTTGTCTTGTTTTACAAAAATCGGTTTGCCAGGAGAATCTTATTTCACTTCTGTTTGCATTATCTTCTCACCTACGGCTATCGTGATCTTCTTCTTTCAGGAACTGTCATAGACTGCAAGACAACACTCATGACGTCAACGCATACAGCTTAACTTCTCTCCCGCTGTCAGCATTTCTCTATTGTTGGGATTTCCCCATTCAGTACTTGAAGTATTAGAGCATCTTCAAAAGAGATGCCATGTTTCTAGTGGGTCAGTCCTTCCTGTTCTTATTACTCACCATGTGATTATCGGGGTTTCACTGTACATGTATAGGCATAGATTTCAAGTCAAGGTCCGGAGCCTTAAGCGTGCTATGAATATTTAAATGGCGAGGTGTCTCGACGGTAATGCCCGGCAGAATGTCGGGTAACGTTGTTGTGGAAGAGATCTAGGAGCGGAGGGGGAAGAGGCGTGTGCGTAAGGGGATGGATGTGACTCTAGGAAATGCAGCACTCGCCCGCAGGTGGCGGACTGAGTCATCTTACTGTTACTCTTTATCTGGTAAGTCAATTTTTCCGTTTTTTTAAAAATAACTATTATCCTTGTTTTTAAAGGCTTGCTGCTGTCTGTTGCTTTATTTCTTATTTTGATCATTTTGTTGTTGTTTTGTTTTTAAGCAGACTTTTGTCATTCTAATGACTCCCAATGATGTGAAAAAAAAAAAAAAGATTGTTTCCTTTGTTTGCTGTTTTAGTATTAAGATCGTTCATCTTGCAGCCACATGATGAACTGAAACAGCTGGGGAAGTTTCAATGAAAAGATGTCAATTTTTTTTTTTTTAAAAACCTGGTCTATCAACAAACAGTACTTTCTTTGTTGAAACTTCCCCATTTGTTGATAGCCCGGGGTTTTTTGCTTTGGTTTTGTTTTGTTTTGTTTTTATATAGCTTTATTTACATTTTTTTAAATGGATGCAATAGTAAAATAGTGCTCTCGTGGAAGAATCAAGATTGCCCATTTTGTTCTTACTGGTGCTGTAGATGTCCAAACATAAAGAAATATTTAAGAAGACAAAAGTCCGGTTATGACATCCTGACCCACTGGGCAGACTCAGAGATATGGTGTTAAGGATATGGAGGAGGGAAGGAGGAGGTGAGAGGGGGAAGAGAGTCAGGCAGGAAGAGAGAAGGAGAGGCGGGGGGGGGGGGGGGGGGGGGGGGGAAGAACAA
>JBCEWB010749363.1:1347-16753 GCA_039654565.1 Peronia peronii | reverse complement strand
TGTACTTGAAATGAAACACAAAACATGTACTCGAAAGTTGCAACTATCCTGACTATTGTATGGGAAAGATGGGACAGAAACAATGTCATGCCATTTTTGAAAAAAATAAAAATACTGGAGCCATGCCTATAACAACTCAAACTGACCATCATTCATCCTATTGAACTTGACCCATCGCGAAAAACCAAACAAACAAAAACAATGTAGATCTATTAATGAAAAAAGAAACAGTGTTATTTATGTCGGTTCTGTAAGAAAAAGGCGTTTTGGCCAAGTAAATCTGGTCGCAGGAACACCTATCTCTTCAACAAGACACGACAAAATGCCTTTTTTTCTGGAAAAAGGCATCTTACATTTGAGTTGTGATTCGACAAAATGGCTTTTTCATTTCAGTTTATTTATTTCTGCACTAATTTAAATAAAATTCTACAAAAAGTTAAAAGACATCATAACGTGTCACTTCATCATCAAAAATTGGATTTTGTTCACTATCTTTAAAATTGGGAGATCGGAAAACTAAATTGTGATTTTCTTGGAACAGCATTTTTTGGAAAAAGGCGTTTTGTCAAATCACGTTAGAAAGGCTCATCATCTTATTTTGAAAATTCAAAACAGCATGCATTGTCGAAGCATGCATTTTTACATTATATTACCTGGAGAATTTTGGTGTGATTTGGTTTAGTTTGAGATTTAATGGCATACCAGCATGATCACTGCTGTATTGCATCTTCCTCTGAAGGCACATTATGGCATTTCTTAAACTTGAATTTCATCTGTTATCATAGAAACTTGACACTTCAGTTATTTCAGTGACCATTGTTATGGTTGACATCTCAAAAGTGCCTCTCATGGAAAAGATTTGATCAGTATCTAAGACGCTGTCTATATGCATGTAAATCAGCCAGCATCTACGTATTATCAAAAAAATTTTTTTAAAATCAATTAATTTAATGTTGTTTGACTTTTCAGAGCTGGTGTGATCTTCTTTGTCATCATGAATCAGCTGTTTTTCAATATGGCTGCTGTGGAAGTTTTTATTGAGGAGAGGAAAATATTTGTGTAAGTATTCAGACTGCACATTTTGTAGTAAATAATTCAACAAAATAAAGTCAGGTCTAATATTTTGACAAAAAATACCTGTATAATCAGTATATTTACTCTCATCCATTTCAAATATTAGTTTTCATCATATAAAGAGATGAACTTGCTTCACCACTTCACCACCAGAACAATGCATTTTGTATGCACAGTATTAACCCATGAACTGCAAGACCAGCAGTTGCAGGTTCATTTATACTATCCCAAAATGTCAGAGCTGTGAATGTAAGTCAGTTTGTATGATTCCAAATACCATACCTGCAATGACAGGCCCATAGGTCTAGTTGGAAGTGACTAGCCCTGAGGGAGCAAGGCAATGAAAAAAGCTGGCAGTGAGGGAATATTTGATACACAGCACCTGGCAGTTTAATAGTTAAAAGTAAAATTGAAAAACTAAATTGCAAATTTCTCAGAACAGCATATCTCATGAAAAAAGGTGTTTAGCCAAAGTACATTAGAGTTGTCATGCATTATGTTTATTATAGTTATATGATATTCTTACACTATTAATTAAATCCAGGCATGAAAATATCAGTGGCTTCTATCGAGTGTCAGTGTACTTTCTGGTCAAGGTCCTCTTTGACATGATACCTTTGAGAGTAATTCCTGTGATTCTCCTCTCCTGCATTGTTTACTTTTCTGTTGGTAAGTTTACTTTCCTGTTGGTAAGTTTATTTTTCTGTTGATAAGTTTACTTTTCTGATGATAAATACACTGTCCTACAATGCAGAATTCCTTTTCTGTTTCTTTGTATTCAAGTCATTTTGACCAGTAGAGATGTGTACACATATAATTGAAGCAGTGATGGCTATGAGTGAACAGTAATCAAAAACCACAGAGCACTATATGTCTATGGGCAAAGATGTGGCTATGCATGGGTGGCGAAGATAATTGGGTGCCATATGTGTAAGGACAGTTTCATAAGATCTGGCCATAACAATTTAAGTTACTCTTCCTAACGTAAGTACACACAAACATCTAATCACACAATGATTTCTGTCATTGTTTTGCAATAAATAAATGCATAAAACAATTGTTATTTCCAACTAAAATATACTCTAAGGGTTCATACATGGACAGTTAATGGCAGCCATGTAAGGTTTATTGAGATGTATCATAATTCTTATAAATATTGTAAAGGACATTTAAGAGCTGCCACAAAAGATACATGTGGGATTTTGTGGTTTGCCATGTGAATGCTAATAAAAGATGGGACCATGGTATTAGAACATCACCGAAGTCTAATGATTGGCATGTCTGTGACAGGCTTGAATCCTGGTGCAGATCACTTCTTCCTGTTTATGTTTGCTCTGCTCTGTACGACCATTGCTGCTGCCAGCCTGTGTTTCCTCCTAAGCTCCACCGTGCAGGTGTTTTCTGTGGCCCAGCTCTTGTTGGCCCTCTGTTATGTCATCATGATGGTAAGTTTTTATTTGTTCAAGTTCAAATAGTTTGTATTTGTTCTTTTACTATCAGATTATCAGATATATGTCTGTGCAGTGCAATCTACTTAGCTCAACATTGCAGGTGGAAAGAAAATTTGGCGAGGTTAACCAGATGTCGGGCTAAATAGGGTGTCAGTGTAGAGATGTCATATCTGAAAAAAAAAATTCTTTTATCTTCCTTGACATCATGTATAAAACAAATTCTTTTATTAATTCTGCTTGTAATGCTCTCTGGTTTTATGAGCATTTCTAAAATGAAGGGGATATTTACGATGTCACGATTGAGGCCTATTGCTTTTGTGAATCTACTTTATCTATATATCTATTTTTCATCATAGCATATCGCCTATTTGAAACATTTTCTATGGATTATTATTAATATGCGTGATGTTGTGCTCATTGACGGGTTAGCTAGATTTAGATCTAGGTCGAGTGTTTCTGCTGATTTTTTTTTTTCCAAAATGCTTCGTTAATCTATCGACGATTACTTTTCACATCAGCCATACAGTTTGTTGTTATTGTAAACATAACTCACATTTTCAATGACTAGACTAGATCCAAGAATAGCACATCCTATACCATTTTTTATTCTAGTAACGGAGATACCAAGCATGTAAATGACACCCACCAGTGGTGGCACATACCATGCATATGCACAGACACTCCACTACAGCTCTTACAACACAGAAATTAGTTAAAAGCTAGGTCTGCAATGAACTCATATATCACCCCACCTTAACCGCCCTGTCATCACATCATAACGTTGAACAAGACTGGTAGCTCAAGATGTGCTGAGTTTCTTGCGCCGGTCAATGATAATACAGTTTAGATCATTGTCCATCCTGACTCTTCTTCCAAGTTGCCAACACATAGCATACCTGTACAGATATGAAAACACAGCTTTCACGGTTTATAAATTAGTGGGGATAACCACAAATGCATAGATTACATTTTCATTATATTGTAGGCACTCTTTTCCTCCCTCCCCTCATCTGCATGTGTATAGCTTCAACCGGCTGTCAGTCAGATGGTGAAGCTCATGTGCTAGTCAGCCATGAGGTGAGAAGAGGAATGCCTTTACACTCTATCTCTCCTCATATCACCTCGAGGTATGATGGTGTTGGCATTTCTTCACTTCTGTGTAGCAACACATGAATTTACATCACCCTCTCTCACTTTGTCCCTGAGTCTCAACCAGGATTGAAGTGTTATGCACAAATCAGCAATGAAAGTTGTATATATATTCATTTTTAGGTTGAGCTAAATGGGTGGACTTGCATGTGTGCTCAAGCTAGGCATTTTTAACAAAGAAAAAGATTGTCTGTTTGTTTTGGGGTTTAACGACACATCAGCACGGTCATGGCTATAATGTGCCAAACACAGTAAGATACATTAACATTTCAAAAGGCTGATCAAGTATACAGAAGAAGAGAGGAAAGAGAGCAGGACAGAAGACAGGAACAAGGAGAGAAGAGATGTCACCCCTGGAATATTGAGAATGGCATTCCAAGGGAGAGATTCCACTGACGGTGGGCTTTCACTGCCTGCAAGTGGGACCAGAGAACCTACTCATATACCCCAGGCCCCTGCAAAGAGAAAAGAGGAAAAGTGGCTAGGGCCAAAGAAATTGGTCAAGCAAGCCAGGGTGTCAATCTTGCTAGCTGGGGTGAAACTAAGTGGAATGCACTGTATAAATAAATAAATACATTTGAATCAGCTCTATTAGCCTCAATGGAAGTCATGCATTTATAGTTTTGACATATGCGCATCATCATAAAGTGTAAAATTTCATTTTTAGTTTTGCACAAAAATGATGGCAGACTCTTTCTCATTGTAAAATTACAAACTTGTAAAAACATCCCTATGAAGATATTGTTATGTTGAAAACAGAATAAACCATTGTGAAAATTCTTTAGATAAGAGATCTCTTTGACATAATCAGAGTGAATGCTTTAATTCCAATGACCAAAATTTAAAAAAAAAAAAAAAAAGCAATGCATCTATCAAAATAATATTCTCAGTTCCACCTTGTAGGCTTCTTTTAGATTAGCTCATACAAACAGCTGTATGATTAGTAGCTACTGGTTACTATTCAGGTGGATAAATATAGAAATGATGGATGGATGGATGGATGGATGGATGGATGGATGGATGGGTGGGTGGGTGGGTGGGTGGTTGGATGGATGAATGGATGGATGGATGGATGGATGGATGAATGGATGGATGGATGAATGGGTGGTGGGTGAGTGAATGGAGGTGTTTGTGTTTGTGTGGGATTTAACGGCACATCAGCACGATCACGGTTATATTGTGCCAAACACAGTATGATATGTTTACATGTCAAGAAGAAGAGAGGAAAGAAAGTGGGACAGAAGACAGGAGCAAGAATAGAGAGAAGAGATGTCACCCCTGGAATGTCGAGGATGGCATTCCATGGGAGACATCCCACCGATGGCGGGCTTTCACCACCTGCAGTGGAAGCAAAGAACCTGCTTATATACCCCAGGCCCCCATAGGGGTGTGGATGAATGAATGGATGAATGGATGGATGGATGGATGAATAGATGGATGAATGGATGGATGGATGGATAGATGGATGTATAGGGAGAGGAAGGAGGGGAGGGAGTGAGGGAAGGATAGATGGATAGAGGAATGGCTTGTCAAAAGGAGGGACAGATAGGTGGACAGAGAATGACAAAGTGGGAGAGAGAGAGATTGAGAGATGTAATCAAATCCCCAGCCTCATTAAAATAATACCAATTACTATTAAGGTTTTTGCTGCTCATTAAATTTACTTTCAATGACAAGTTTTAATGCCCTCTGTTACTGCTCTTTTTGTATTCAGCTGTTTTCGGGTTTCCTCATCAATATTGACTCCATTGGTGTGTGGCTGAACTGGGCAAAATATCTTAGTCTATTCAGATATGGCATGGCGGTGAGTATGTCCATTAATATATGTGATTTTGGTGACTATTTTGGTTTTCTGTTTAATCTCCAGGTTATAAAGAAAAATAAATCCATTTACCTCAGATTCAGGATATTTTAATCCCTAAAAATGTCAGGACATTGAATTGCTGAAATACATGACCACCTTACTTTTGTGTATGTGAATGACCTTGTTTTGCATTCAGGAATGGGTTTGCTTCTGACCAGTCCTATTAGTATTACTTCTCTTTGCCAGACACAAGGGATGCTGAGCACATTAAAAAGGGAAAAGGTAACTTTTGAGGTCTTAGTTTGAAAAATGATAATTCATCATTCACAACAAATTTTGACAAATTCATGGTGTAATAAAAACGTTTTCTTTATGTTGTCATGATTTAATTCATTTTTTTTTTTCATTAGGTCTTTGGAATGACAGGAAAAAAGATTATTCTTTTTTTATTCAATTTTTGTTCAAGACTGCTTGTGTCTGGCAAAGGGCAGTAATAGGACTGGTCAAAACAATCCTCATTCATATATGAAATAAAGTAATTCATGGGCCTGGTCTTTCAGCCTCTCTGTCTCTTGGCACTTTTAGGTATTGTCATATAATGCCATTAGGCCTAAATTGTTTTTCTTTTTAATGTTACTAAACATCATTATAGAAACATTAGCACTTAGCACTCTAGGGATTTTCTCTTACATTTTAAGGATTCAGTTTAGACAATCTATGATACCAAGGCTAAATTTTCAAAACAAAAGTTCCACAATTTAGATCAGACATCGAACACCAGCATAAAATAACCTGTGATAAAATCGGCAACATTATTTTCATGAAAACAATAGGTGTAGAGCTGATTTACAGCAGTGTGTCAATGCATATCTTGCATGGAGATATCATTTTTTTTACCAGTTTAGTCTTTATAAACAATTGTAAATCTTCCATCCTTACATATCTGTGAACATACAGTGTTTCTGATGGCTGCTGGTTCTTTGGGCATACTTTGATATCATAAGCATCTTGATGTAATATTCATTTCTACATCAGAATGTCAATGATGCTGTGTTTGGCACAATGCAGCCATCATTGGGCTGACGCACCATACAATATAAAAATCCATACAAAGTTTCTGAATGTAGATTTTCCAGCCTGATAGATTTCCTATTTACTTACTGTAGCATGTCAAGAATAAGTCTTGAATCCTGTAAACTTTGTATGTTAATGTGAAGAGAAGCAATGACTGGAATCTGATAATTCTTGTTCCAAGTTTCAAGATTATTATGCTTGTAAATTTTCAATCTGTAAATTTTAAAAGTTTATGTCATAAATTTGTTTTATTTTTATTTTTATTATTACTTTTTTTTTTTTTGTAGCAATTGTTTAATCTGAATCCGTTTTTTCAAACAGCATTTGATTTTGTAAAATGATATACTTTCAGTCTCTGAGCATCAATGAATTCAAAGATCGCGACTTTTGCCCAAGCTCAAATGAAACAGGCTGGTAAGTGCAAAAAATACAGAAATAGGTTTCATGCAAGAGAAGCCCATGTTAACCAATAGTGATCTGTATGTCAGCCAATCCACTGACCACAACAGAAGTCCATATTTTTATATGTAGTACTGACCTAATCAAGCCATTTAGTAATGAAATTACATCAGTCTGTTGTAAAAATTATGGCAGTGTTCATCATTTGTGTCATATTATATTGGCATATGAGACATTGACCTTGTTCTCATTTACTGGACTAACTTCTTTAGAGTGTTAATATTACTGATGGACATGTGGCAGTTCCTCTCAGCATGTGTTCATAAAATGATTATGATAGTGATCATAAAATGATTACATCAGTATAGTTCAAATATACATTTATTTCTCTCACTGAATAGATAGTGATTCAACTCCAATCAGGACTTAAAGCCAAAATTGATAAACTGTAATTGCATGTATTCAACTTTAACAGCAGTTTTCTCTATTCAACCTGTGCAACTTTTGTTGAGATTTATTAGATTGATTCAGACTGTGACAGGTTAAATGATGCAATTTACTTTGTTAGACAACTGTTGTGATACCTCTTCATTTGTAAAACAGGAAATAGGATATCAGGTTTTCTGTAATTACTGTGCTTGAGAGCATCCAAGATCTACATTAGGACATGTATGCAAATCTGTTCATTTAGCATTACCCCTATCTTCATTTTGAGTTCCTGGCATTGTCTATTCCTTTGCTTCTAATTGCTAGGAGTAGTGCATCAAATTTTGCAAATTATATGTGAATTTATCTTGTGCTATGAAACAGTTATTGATAATGTGAATATTATTGACCAAACTTGCAATCACGATTTAAATGTCGTAGGAGTTTTTTGTTTAGCAGTTTTGTCCATTTGAATATATTGAAATATAGGTTTATCAAATTTCTGACTTTACATTGTATTTCTTTCTTTGTCACAGTAAACCTGGCAATATGTACCTAGAAGAACAGGACATTGACTATGAGGAAGCCTGGGACTTTTGGCAGAACTATGTGGCTCTCATTCTTTATGCCATTTGCCTTCTTCTCCTGACATACATTCAGCTTCGGCGCATGAAAAAGACACAGTAAAAACTATAATAAATGTCAGATAGACTATTTAGCTTTGCATGTGAATTGAAGCAGGCCATGGTGATGAAGGAGTGCTAGAGAGAATGATGGATAAACGTGTACTAAATGTATGATCTCCATTGTTATGTATAACACTGTGTATATGGATTAAATAGTTGAAAGTATGTTTTATGATGGTGTTCCAAATGTATAGTCCCTGTGTGATATAGATCTTTGGATCAGACCAAAGAAAAGTTAAATTTGTAGAATGGGCCAGCAATCTGAGTTTCAGTCTGATTTCAATCTGTGAAAATATCTGTGAGATTTCAATCTGGATAATCATCCAGAAATTAAAATTGATTTCTTCATTTTTATTCATTTGATCTGTACCTTAAATGTTTCCATCCTCATGATTTGTGCTAAATTCAACAATAACAGACTGATACTCATGCATGTCTTATTTTTTGTGTTGTATGCCTTGGCATCTTCTTAAAATATTATTTCTTTCTGCGAAATACTTGTATACTACACTAGAGTTGTTTTTTTTTTTTTTTTATGTTCTTGATCTCTATAACCATCGTTTTCTAGTTAAGAATTGTTTTAAAAGGAACATTATTGCCTGAAAATTAAATGAAGAATGAACTTTGAAACAGTAAATAAATCCTTTTATGTTTTAATAATGTTTAGGACAGATCTTCTTGCACACTGTGTAGAGCTATTTTGGTAGGGAAGTGGTGGAACCTAAGCTAAGTAGAGGGTAGAAAATGGGAGGTACAGAAAAGTATGCTGCGGTCTTTTCCTGCAGATCTCTCCTATTATCAGGAATCTACCATCAGAACCTTTGTCAAAATAACAGGCATAACAGTAGTTCTTCTAATGAGCAGGAATCATTTGTTCTATTTTCTATCATGCTGCAAATTAACTGAGTCAAAGCTCCTGTCAAAGTTGACTAAATTCCTGGTGCTGTTACATCAATAATCACTTGTAATGCAGCTGTTCAGTGAGAACATCCCAAGGTAATGTTAATTTGTCAAATCCCTATATTTGCTGAATGAAGATCACAGTCATAACAAGCAGTCCTCAACTTATCCAGTCATCAACTTTCAGTGAATATGTCTCTGCTGCTCTTTGAATTTGTTTTTATGATGATTTTTTCTGCATTTACAACATGCATATTATACAAACATATATATTATATCAATACGTACCTGAAATATAGCTATGAGTATATTGATATGTACCTGGAATGTGTGTCGCCTGAGACATATCATGAATTACTCTCAATGATTCTTTATATCATGTTAAATATAAAAAAATGGGCTGTATTAAAATATGGTGAAAGAGGATGGCTCACACATGATGTAAACTGAGAAGATTAAATACAGAACCATTACCAGATATGTCCCATGAAGATATCCATAAGGACATTAATGGGAGCTACTCATTATAGAATGAAAATACAGTCAAGCATAGACATCTAGATGACACTAATCTCGAATTCCACAGAAATGTCAGATACTATCATCAGTCCTGTTTAAATCCTGCATTTTCATTAACATTAATTTTCTTGAATTCTCAACACGCATTTCTCGAGTGATTTGAGATGCGACATGATGAAATCAGGCTCTTGTCAAATTTTGAGCATATGGGGATATTGGGACCATTGTGAAGGTTATTCATTTCCCTTTCATTGTGTGAAAAAATGTTGTTCTATCTTAAGTAGATCGAGATATTGGATATTACAGACGATGGCAGTGACCTGTGGCTGCAACTCAATTTAATGACAAAATGGCCTATGACTTTTGTTAATCCTCATTAACTCTTTATCTCCGCGGGGATTTTCCCACCGTGCTGGCAGAGCATCGGGGAGCACTAGATGCAACAGATGCCCTTTACAAAAAATACCAATAAAATCTAAACATTGCAACAAATTTCCAATCTTTGTTTTTGTAAAGAAAACTTAGATGAATGTGGCTTTTTTATAAACAGTGTTTTGTCATAATTATCCTTTTATGTTTTTTACAAATGTGGAAGAAAGATAAGGAAAACAAGAAAAAATGGAAGAAAATTTGAACAAAATTTTGTATTCATGCCATCAATACAATCCATTATCGGAATCCTCTATCTCATTCCTTATGTCATTCTACAAACTTAAGTTCTGCATACAAATATCCAAAAACTGTTCAGCATCAATGTGCTTTTCAGTTTTGTTGCTAATCATATTGTTACAATCAGCTGTCTGTCAGTTCCGTCGTAAATAGTATTAAAAAAAAACACAGCTGCTTTTATGACAAATTGTGTTTGTATTTCTCATGATTGCCGCAAATACAAATGTTGTCACAAAAATGATGATCATGTAAGCCGCAGAAGTGGTGTGAATGGTTGAGCCACTAGGAGCTGCCCACCAGCATTTTGACAGTGACCATGGGCCACTGTCAGCGGCTCACCAGAGATAAAGGATTAATCCTTATTAGGCCATGCAACTAAATTACAATTTTTGGGGTTTTACTCAATATATTTCAACAAATTTAACTCTGAAATGCACTTTTAGATTGATATAGAAGGGTTCTGTGAAGAAATAGAATGCATTAAAGATTCATTCACTGTTGAAAAACATGTGATTTCTCCGGTCAACAAAATTTGACGAATGTCTGATTTCATTGTGTTGCATCTCATTTCATCATCATCTACCAGATCACAAAGCAGCAGAATGTCTGATTATCCCCCTTTTTGATCTGGTCTTCTTGCCTCAGGCTGTTGGTGATAACAAGATTGGGGCATTTGAGTGAAAGGGGTAGGTAGTTTGTAGTGTTAATCTAGATTTGGGCCTCATTGAAGATGAATCACCTTTGGGGGAGTGGTATGGCAATTGAGCAGAGTGATGCGCTAGGCCACACATGCTATCTGTATTGCAAGGAATATCAATAGCCCACATGACATGATGCATGCACAGCGACATGGTGGGGTGGCAACGTGCTCTGAAAGACAATGGATCATATCATGTAGATGAACTGAGGGGCACTACTTCCTAGAATACTGTTAAGATCAGACCACAATTGTGTCATCATGATTATGTACCCTTAGCAATCCTTCTATTCTTTTGTGAAAAGGCCATCACGGAACTTTCAAATTATAGAAATCTCTAACACTTTTTTTAGTCCCCAAGAAAGTAGTTTTCTGTGCTTGATTGTAGTAATATTATCTCAAAGTTTTGCATAGTAAAGGTCAGGAATCCATGACTTTTGTGAAGGAAATGGAAAACACAATATAATATACTGACAATATAAATTATATAAAAACAATTCTATGCAACATAATATGTATTTTCTTATGTCTTATAAGTAGATGTTTCTAAGTGTGAAATTGCAAGGATTAAATAACATAGTGAGATAATTTGTCATGACATTAAGTGTTTATCTGTGATTATGAAACAAGTTATGAAATTTTCATGTGACAGAGGATCTGCTTGTGGTTCTAATGATGGGTATTTGATAGAAAATGAAATGTATGTTCAAGTTTTGGCTTTGTCAGACTAAGGAGTGAATCAGTGAAGAAAAATCTATTTGGCAATTTTATACAAATGAAGATAAAACTTGCCAACTGAAAGTTAAACTGGCTGTATATCAGTTCCAAATAAGCATTTATGCTCAGGGCCATCATTAAGAATTTAAATGTAACAAAACCCAAAGTGATCACACATCAGAGCTCAATATATGCCCATAAGTATATTTTTTAAGATCTTGTTTGTACTTACAAAACTGTATGTTATTTTCAGAACCACAAGACAAGTACACATATACTATTATTATACAAAGACATGCCCAGTAATGACTTTGGTTTAAACAAACATTGACATCTCATTAATGCTCATACTTTTGTTTTGTGGAGAACAATGGTGAAACCATTTTGATCAGTAACAACATGGCCCAAAATTATTTGGACCTTTTGTTCTCTTCTGAAATTATCATTTTGAAGTTGACAGTTGATGCAATATCCTTAATACATTACACCTATGGCATGAATTAATAAGTCTCTTCTGAGGATAATTTCTATGGGAATAAATTTACATATATACTATTTATGATTCTGTTGAATATGTCACAATAATTTTTCTTAAACATGTTATGTATATAGTATTAAATCTCAACATAACACACATCAGAATATTGCACAATAAGATTAGAGCATAAGAAAATCTATAAAGAAAAGGTAATGCTTTCATTTTTGATAAAGAGCACTTTTTTTTCTTTTCTTGTTTTTTCTTTTTTTATTTTATCAACATAACAACACATCAAGCTTGTTAAACATATTCATAGTCATTGACAGCCCTTCATTCCCCAGAAATGTACCATATCAGATAGGTATATCATCAGAGATTATAATATCAGATTGATTCTAAGATTGAAGTGATTGTGCTGTAAGTCAACATACTTTCTCTATGATACCATTGATGTGCTAAATATCCACTTTTATTATGCTCTGTCTCCATGGTGATATGTACAAAGTCTATTCGTTGTCCTAAATGATCTCAGCTTTCTTACAAATATAACATTTTTCTGTTGATACTGGCATGAACTGAAGAGGATAGTCATGCCACCAGTTGAGCTTGTTGTTGAAGTTACTGTCCTATGACTTATATGTTTAGATGTTGTGTGAGTTCAATGTTAACTGGAACTGTTTTTCACTAACTAATTACATGTAGTACTTTCCTTTGCTAGACACTAGGGTTGAGAGGCGAACTCAGTTCAGATGAAAAATATCATATTTATGAGTTTTGCTTAAAACACATTTTATCATGAAAAATTCTCAAAATTCACATTTCAAGAATCTTATTGTAATAATTTTCTAAAAATTTTTCATAATGAACATTTCAGTTTAAAAAAAAAACAATTTTGCACTTATCTATCTGCAACCCATAAATTAATGTAGGTCTATTATATTTTATTATATTGTGTTGAACAACTTCATGGGCAGAACACGGCTTTGGGGAAGGGAGGTATCATATTTGTCCTGACAGGGTTAAATTTCATATTACTTGTATTATTAAATTTCATGTGCTGAGTTCTGATCATAAGATAAGATGAGATACATTAAACTTTATGTGTCCTCAAAAGGAAATTTCATTCATAGTTGATCAGATACAGTATATAATATGTAGTAATGTAAGACATATTCACATTACAGGCAGACAAAAACATCAAAAATATTATATAACGAAATCCATAATCTTTGCTGTTTACATACATGTGTATTCCTATATGTATTTGACTGTGTGAATGAATAAACTGGACAGTAATCCTCACCAAATACATTATTTTCAATGTCTCACAGCTAATTTCCTTATATATAATTATGTCTACATGTATATATGCAAGATTATATAAATAATGGGTTAATCTTTTTTATATATTAAACTATCTCGTATGTGTCAATGATTTCAAAACACTCATATTCGAGACATGCCTTTTGCTTCACCTGATTTCCTTATGTGTTTTTGTACAAGGAATAAGTAAACATTTTTAAAAATTCATTTTCTTTTCTTCTTTACCAAAATTAATCTACAGTCCTATGTCCTTATTAAATTTGTTGTTATATAATAGTTTTGTCTCATTTTTGGCTGTAGATGGTATGTGCATTGCTGTGCTCATCCTTATGGATGGATGGATAGATGGATGAATGGATGGATCGATGGATGGCAGGCTGGATGGATGAATGGATGGTTGGATGGATGGATGGATGGATGGATAGACGGATGGATGGATAGACGGATGGATGGATGGATGGATGGATGGATGGATGGACGGACGGACGGATGAACAGATGGAAGGACGGATGAACAGATGGATAGACGAATACTGTGCATTCAGATTTAGATGTTGACATCATGAACTGCATTAGAACAAGGCAGATCCGAAGAACATTGCATAGGACTTGATAAGAGCGCCTTGCAGGCCCTGAATTTTTGGCTGCCATATCTTCCTTTTTCAGAGTTAAGAGCACCTTTACTGCAGATGGCCCACTACTAAGCTTATATTTTAAAATACAGAAATAATTTCAAATCCCTCTCTTTTTAAAGAGTAGAACCTCATTTTAGAGCACCTAGTAAAATCTTTCACCAGTATTCTGCGTGATCCTTGGAACCTTTGTTGCCTGGCAGCTAATGTCAATCCCTGGCATTGGGGCTCCAGAAATTTGTGGTGAAACCACATTAAGTAAAGTGGAGTGTGCGCCTTTTATTCTAGCCAATGAAATATTTGTGATCCGCCCTGCATATAAAAAGCAGAGAGAAAGTGGCCGAGTGTATAGACGTCTTCTAAACGTCGAAAAGCTCACATCGTTGAGGTCGCGGGTGAGGTTTTCAAATCTGCTATCGGAGAACGGGAAGATTAGAAAAATAGAACCTGCATTTTTTTCCTGTGACTCGACGGTCCCTGGACGGCCCCTGGCTTCCTTTGGGTAGGGAAGTCTGACATGTAGTCTTCTAGGATAGAGCGAATACATTTCGAAGGTCCCGTGAGTATGTTTGGCACGTACAAGAAAATTTTCTAACCCTCAAAAATTCTCAAAAAAAAAAATTAAAAAAAAATTAAAAATGCAGCCACTTATACTTATAGCCGAAATTGTTCTACATGTACTTTCTTATGATTGAAAGGCGTAAACATCATCATCAACAACAACAAAATCCCCCAAAACAGCTGAATTGCCATGCCATCTGCTTTGGCGTTTGCTCCCGTGGTAAACAACTCACATGGTGGGTTGTGGGCTCGACTCGCGGATCCCATCATTGCGTGATGGAAGGATACAAAGATCGAAACCTGTATCTCTGTGACTCAACGATTCCCTGACTTCTTGAGAAGGCAAGCCAAATGTCTAGCCTTCTTGGATAAGGGCGAATATATTTCGGAGATCCCATGTGAAAGTTATGCACATTGTTTGTTTTTTTTAAGCCTTTCAGTCCTGAGATAGTAGGATTATCTCGGCTTTTAAGTAGCTGCCTGATTTTGGTGACAATTTTTGTGGGCAGAAATTTGGAATTTGGAAATATTGCCCGGACAGCGGCACTCAGCTACTCTTTCATCGATTTTGAACTGCCAAGGGTTCTTTAACGTGCATAGGGTACACAGGGACCTCCGAAATATATCTGCCCTTATCCGAGAAGGCTAGACGTCGGGCTTCCCCACCCAGAGGAAGCTAGGGGACCGTTGGGTCACTGAAAAAATGCAGGTTTTTCGACCTTCGTGTCCTTCCATCCCCCAATGGAGGACCCGCGAGTCGATCCCGACCTCACTGCTGTGAGTTTTCACATTGCGCCCCCCGTTACGCACATTAAAAAACCCTTGCAGTTAAGAAAGGAAAAGGGGGG
>JBCEWB010749253.1:0-16754 GCA_039654565.1 Peronia peronii | reverse complement strand
CTTAAAGAAACACTGAAACAAAAACAATAATATATAATGCAAGGGAATAAAAAATGTAATTGATGGGTTGAAATTAAGTTTTTGCTATGCCATTTCTAATACGGCTACGCGATTCCCCTGCCAAGGCTTCGTGACCTACCAGTTGGGAACCCTGGTTTATATGATTGCACTGTGAACGGCAAATACAATGCGAGTAGCTGTGTGCAGCTTATCTTTGTAAAAATAAAAACAAACAATACATGAAGAGTGATAGAGTAACATGTAAATAGCCATGCATCATTAAATTACCTGGAGAAACGATGGCAAACTTTTATTTAAAATGCTACATATGTACATTGTAGTTATGTTACTCAGCATTCAGCTTGACATCTGAGGATCATATAGAAAAGATTTAAGGAAACAATGGATGATGATTTTTTTTTATATTTTATCCATTGTTGATACTGTATATAAAACATCCTTTATTATTATTATCATCTCCTTATCTTTTCAGTGAATGGCTTCAGAAAAACACAGATATCAATTATCATACTTTTACTGTACCCTCACTATTCACACCACGGGATTTATCACTACAAATTAGGACAATCTACTACCATTTTTACTGCCATGCAATCCATCATAATCATCTCCACATGATAATCTCCTTTTGATTTTCAGACCATTGAGAGACCTAATATTCACAGTTGTTATGGTTATACAATTTCCATGACTGCCATCACCGTGATAAACATAGCAATTATCACCATCTCCATCACCACTAACTTTTCACCCTCAATTTCATTGACACTACCACATAATTTCCATGACTGTCATCATCATGACAATCCCACGATTTCCAATATCATCATTGCTATGACCAACACAACGGGTACAATCATCACCACAAAGAGCAAAAGAAATGTACATAACAAAATGAAAATCACAAACTCAATGCTGGCACTCACAGATTGCAATAAGAAGCTTTAATAATAATCACAAGCAGAAAACTAACAAGCTAAAATTTACAAAATAAACAAATAAAGAAGCGGAATAAGCAATGACAGGCATTCAATTAATAAAAAAAATAAGATAAAATATTAGAAAATAGTGTTAAATTTCTGAGAATCATACATCTACTTCTACAAGATGGCTGGTTGTTAGGTCCACCAGTCCATATCAGTTTAATTTTAAAAGGGGGGGGGGGGGTCCTGGGAGTGATTTTTGAAATGCTTGAACTTGGAATTTTTTATGCTTCAAATTTGGATTCAGCATATCCAAATTAGAGGAAATGTGTGGAAAAAGTTTTAGTTTTGCATCCGCTTGCCATGACAACACCATCATACTGGATATTGTGTTTTGAAAATTAGCTATTTTCAAAAGCCTAGGGCTCCTACAGTACTGAATCAAATGGTTTGCATAATCAAATGCACATAAATAACATAACTTTGTGTAAAATATAATATGCATTTGTTTTTTGTTTATATACCATACAAAATTTGTTATAAAATTTTGAAATATGTATATTGACTGATGTAAATTTTTCACAATTTTCTACCAAACTTCCAGTTTTCCTTCATAACCAGAAATAAAATTCAGAAACCAGGATGGATATTGTTAAAACACATGCTATGGAGAATGCATACCCTACATTTGAAGTCAGTTGGTTCAGAAAGAGGGAAAAAAGTGAAGAAAACATAGATATTCAGAAAATCGCAATTGAATTCTCATAATTTCTCTATACTTATACAGTCTTTTAGTGGTACCGTGTTGGTGACGTTTTTGGACATGGCATATGTTTCTCTCCCTTTCTGTTATTTGTCTGGTGTCAGAAGAGGTCAAAGGATCTAAAAATAGCAAAACCCTATTTTTTATATTTTAGTCCCAAAATCTCATTTACAGGACCCACTCCCCCCTTTCCCCTTAACACTCCAGTAATATCCACTGCCTATAGCCAGGTATCTATTTTTGATCTGGGTCAGTTCAGGAAATGTATGGAATTTGTCATTGCCAATGACAGAATAATAAGTAACAAAAATAAATAAATAAATAAACTACATGTAAAATTACAGAGAACAAAATACAGCTAATTCATGTGAAGCCAAAACAAATCTACTGAAATTTAAAAAAGTAAAAACTCTTAAGTACTCTATCACTACCAGTGACCATTAGCCTCCATTATTTTTCAGTATCAATTCAGATGACCAGGCTAACATTATCTGTCAATCAGACATCAAAACTATTCGCTTTAACCTGTGATCTGTGAAAAATGCCTTTTTTTTTTTCAGCAAAAAAAAAAGCCAAACAATGCCACCAGAAATGTGGACAAATGTCACAAAAATGCAACTCACCAAAAAAAAAAAAAAAGTACAGATTCTTTAAGATAATTTGGGCCGACTTTTTTTTCTTCGAATACGTATGTAGGCCATTAGTTACATAACAAACCAAAGGAACACAGGCATATGCACTCAATTAAAGTGTCATTCTATATTAACATTATATATTACATTTAAATTTGTGTCTGAGATTTAGATATTTAGGAAATCTACCAGTGATGACTCTGATGTGGGAACAATAGCTGAGGCTCTGCTTTTGAAATTCACTTCACGTAAAGTAGAAAAGATATGTAGATATATTTATATCTAGATATATATATGTACATGTAGATATATTATATATCTACATGATGCCCAGGCAGCCAGCGGCCTTCAATCAGTGATGCCAATGAGGTAAGCCTAAATATAGGCATGGTGAACTTAACAGTTGGCCAATATTAGAACAAGCAAATTGCATTTGTGGCATTTCTAAGAATAATTCTGCACTGGATCTACACGCCATACAGTTGGGTAATCGCGGTCAACAACACGCTTTACAGCTGAAAAGATCTGAAGAAAATGAGTGGTCATAAATGATCACCCATCAGCAAATGGGTGGGACCAGGAAGTTGAAGGCTGAAACATCTAATGAAAGAACCCATTCTTCTTCTGAAAACCGTCATCTGTCTCACTTCAGCTGAGGAGTTTTCCTATTACATTGTCACCCTAGGCCTTCATGCTGTAAGCCGCAAGCCTACAGTCACCAGCATTATCAGCATCAAGAGGCAAGACCACCGCTCATGGCAATGCCTGGATTACAGCGATCATACCAACTAGTCAAGTCAACTAAAACTCTCTCATTTCTCTAGGCCTTCACAGAATGGATGTGAAAAAACATGATGTCTAAGTCAGCTTTCGATAGACATAATAACTCAAATGTAATTATATAAAAAACAAACAAACCAACACAAAAAAAAGCCAAAAAATGCAACAATGGTGAAAAGTGCAGTAAACATGCCATAAGTTGGAAAACATGGGGTTGCATGATGGAGCGTTACGCCACATTTTTCACGGATCACAGTTTAACTATGCATTATTTACTTTGTGGGTTTGAGTTTGGTATTTCAGACTGGTATTATATTCAAATAATTCACTGTCATGCTATGCAGCTACAGTTCATGTGATACACATAGCCATCTTATTCTATGTAGACTAAAAGAGCCAGTGATTTTGCCATGACAACAGCCCTTTGAGGACCATGTCTTGATTTTTGGAACATGGAAAGACCTAATACATCTATCTATAAATCTGAATTGATTCACCAACTGTATGCTGTCTGAGTGGACTGAACATCAGGTTTCTTTCCTCAGCGACTGGGATCTGATCTCTAAAGCTTAACATAAAGACCACACAGTTTGTGATGAGCATCACATTAACAAAACAAGAGTGATGCCAGTGAAAAAAAAAATTAATAAAGTTGCAAGTACAAGGCATATATAATATGAATATGAGTTACATGTTACACTAAATATAACTAATTAAAATTATGGACAAAAATTGTGGAAGATGTGAATTTAAATCTTTTGTTTGCTTGTTCACTTGTTGCTTTTATTTTTGTTCATTACTTCTTCTACAAGAAAATATGAAGTATCATTAAAAATAGAGATGGACTATTTTGCTAACAGCCTTTTTCATGATTTGAACTTGAAGTGAATTACATGTACAGTTCTGCCCCCATGTAATATGAAATTTAACCTGAAAATCTTTTAAAAAATAAATACATATACATGCAGATAATTTATATCTGATTAAAAAAACACATGTAGTCATAGATGATTTTTGTTCAATAAGCTGGTCAAGGACATTTCTTCTAATGTTGGTTAAGGGCTATTCTCAAAAAGTTGATCTTTGAAACACGACCTCCACTTCACATTTAATTAAGGAAAAAAGAAAAAGGAAAAAAAAAAAAAAAGAAACTTGTATTTCTCATTGCTTTATTACATGTCCTAAACATACACTGAGAAGACAGAACAAAGAGACTAATAAAGATTGCTTGAAAACATATGAACTGGCAAACGTCCAAAGCCCTAAATTCTTCACATTTCAACCTCTATTTAGACTCCTGGAAAAGACAAAATATTTTTCACATAACATTTTAGTTTGTTACACAAGGTAATAGCCCAATGTTTCTATTGTGAATGGGAACACGCATTTTCATCAGATGTCTGAATTGAATGTTTAAAAGTTGATTATTTTTGGTCTTAGATGAAATCCTTTAGATCATTCCTGCATAGACTTTTATGTGACAAATTTTTATATCCGAAACCATGTACTGACAAAATGATATTCTAAGGGTCAAGTTGATAACATGAGTGCTCAATTATAGACAAAGCAATGGAAAAACAACCTGACAAGTAAATGAATCAACTTGTTCTCATAGATACCAACTTTCGCCATTTATTTCATCTCTGAAAAGAATGTCTGGTATCTAAATTAAAAAGTCCTTTTTCTGCGGGTCAATTTTTTAATTTATCACAAGGAACTTCATCAGAAACTACTTACATTGTTTCCAGCAGTCGCCACACTGGAATGAGGCATCAGTGAGCCATCCTGACAGCGAAGAAAATAAAATTAATTCATTGCTGTGTGATTTCTTTCTGTTCTCATCCCCCCTTTTACGCCAGAGATGGAATGCTTAAGAGTAATTTTGAACAACAGGTCTGATCAAAGGGTTATAAATACAACTTATGAAATATATTTTGACAATGACAAGACTGAAAAATTTGTAATGCATGCATCATGATCTTAGCATAACCGAGCATCAAAAAATACATTTTATCATCGAATTTAGTTCTTTCTACTGCTATTTCAATGTGAAGACATAACTTAACATTGTGAGAAAATTACTCTTTTTTGATAATTGAGTCACCATTACATCTAAAAAAATGTGGACAACATAAGCTCCAAGAGCAGTTATAGCAATCATCAGGAATTGAATTATTTTTTCTTTTTAAGACAACAGTCCTTACGTGTTAAGTATTGATTTAACAAGTCTGCTGATCCATTTAAGTCTGTTCAAAATTGTCTCATATGTCACACTCATATAGTCAACCTTTTGAGAATGGCTCTCAAGACGATTGTGAGCTCAGAGGCTTCTGGTCTTCTCAGGGCAAAAACTTTCAGAAGTTCACAGGCTTATGGCTTTCTCAGGGCAAAAACCTTCAGAAGTTCACAGGCTTCTGGCCTTTTCAGGGCAAAAACCTTTAGAAGTTTATAGGCTTCTAGCCTTCTCAGGGCAAAAATCCTCAGAGTTTCTCATGGCAAATGCTTTCCAACCTTCTCAGAGCAAAATTTTCCAAAAGCGCTGTAACACAAGTTATCCCTAATTCAGTGTTTAACTCAAGAAATTAAGCCAGACCAAAGCAGCGGAGAAACCACATCAATACATATATACATCAACATCTGCGTGATAATTGTATTTAGGAAAACATGGCTAACATAGGAAAAAGCAGGAAAAGAAACAATGGCTAAAAAGTTCTGACAACTGTCTCCATCTGCTCAGCAGGATCTACTGATTACTAGCAATCATGAACATGCCGAAGTTAGTTGTTTCCACAGCAAATTCTACAAGAGCATCATCAGTGACGCAGACTCGGATGGCATCTCCGGCTTCCAGATATAACTGACTTCCTGGAAAATAAAGATATGTCAAATGCATCATGTACACATCAAAATGCAATTTCATCTGTAAAGGAATATATATATGCTGGAACTCTGATTTGAAATGTTATGTATTTCTAATCTAAATTTTACAGCATGCTACAATAGGCTTATGCCAGTGAGCCATTGCGACTTCAAGTACATTTGCATCTTTTTGCAGCAAAATTTTCTAGCACATTTATTATCTCCAGACGACACAAACATTTCTCCTTTTATTGACCTTCTTTTCTAATCTCTTTTTCTTTTCTTCATGGGGGGGGGGGGGAGGAGATTGCGTGTCTATTAGTTTCTGTAATATATATACATAATACTAATAATAAAGAACATTTAAATCCTGTCTGTTCCCGTAAAGTGCAGGTTCTCTACAATCTATTACTATAATGACAGACCCACAGGAGACACTCACAGGAATGCTCAGCTCTGGGAAACATCTAAGGTGACTGCCTGTTAAGTGCTCAAATCCTTATCAATTTAACAATTTTTTAATGTGGGAAATGTGTGTAAATTGTCCTTACCAAGGATAAAATGTCATAGAATTTGAACCTGAAACTTTTGATTATGAGCCTGGAAGCTCAACCACTGGGCCATCAACACCACATAGATGTTTATACCTATTTTTTTATTATAATAATATTCAGTATTTCATTATATGTAAAAATATAGGTTTCTAGATGAATTCTACGAAAAAAGTCTGGTAAACACTACAGCCAAATGAGATGCTCAGATAACGCAGGAGGCTGAGAGTCGCTAGTAAACTTCAGGATTTTTTTTCAAACACAGTTTTAATGAAATAAAATTATTTTATTAATCTTGCAAGATTCAGGAGATCTGCCTTTCCTTCTGTGAAGAAACAACAACATGTATATAACAGTAAAATGTGTTTATTCTGAACCCTCTCACCTGTATTGATAGTCTCTTCTCCAGCATGGCCACAGATGCCAGAGGAGGATTCCAGGAGGGTTCCACTCTGTCCAGGTCGATTTGGTCGAACCAGGTTGATGTACAGGAAGAACTTTTAGATAAAACAACGGAATAATATTACAGAAATGAGGTTGAGAATCTGTTGACCAGTTGTAAAATATAACAATGACATGACAGAAGTAAACATAACAAATAAATGTCATCAATAAATAAAACATCATGTTATCAACAGCTTACCTCACCTCACCTCATCTATTCTTTGATCTCTGCCCATTCCTCACAACTACTCATAAACACCGAATACTTGTGTTGCTATTCCAGTATCTGATTCAATGAACACCCAAGATCAAACACTGAAGCCCCAACAGCAAATTCTGCACTCTAGTCTCAAAATCTAGGTGAATAATAATACAGAAGCCATGTATCTCCATCCCATGCGGCATCGTGGTCAAGAAAGGAAGGATGAGAGAACAAAAAAGGAGGAGGACAACAACATCGCATGATGATTGACATGTGACAACCCAAATGCTACACTTTCCACCTCCCATCCCCCCCCCCCCCCAATCTTTACATTATCCTTTTCCTTTTATCACTAATAAAAAGTTCTCGCCACTGATCTCCTTACTGTAACAAACAGACGCTGAGTTTTACTCTTTTACTCAGCATCTAACATTAATAGGTTTGAGAGACAAGAGATGGGTGTTCTTAAAATTCATGGACGTACCAGACATATAGTGGTTTCTTCCTAAAGTCCGGTGTTCAGCAGAAGTGCTCACAGGAGTTGAGAATGAGAAGATACTTGAGTAGTGCCCAGGTTTACCGATGTCATAAAGACACCTTTGAAGATGAGACCACTAATCTCCTCCAACATTCTGTCTTCCACTGCTCTTTGAAAATCACCCATTCATTTTGTGAAACAATTGGTAAAACCTAATGCCGATACATGAGTGAAAGTTTTGTTACTGTACTGTTTGTAATTAGGAAAGTTTTTCATAACTCCAAAGTCAACCCAGCAAGTCTTTGAGCAAATAGACCCTTCGACACTTGCAAGTTTAAGAGATTGGTTTCTCTCTCTCGGAATAGAGGCCATGGAGAAACACAGGCATTCCAATAATAAAGTTTCCTCTGATTTTTTTTACCGTCAAAGATGGATGGATGGATGGATGGATGGATGGATGGATGGATGGATGGATGGATGGATGGATGGATGGATAGATGGATGGATGGATGGGTGGATGGATGGATGGACGGATGGATGGACGGATGAATGGATAGATGGAGGGATAGATGGATGGATGGATGGATGGATGGATGGATGGATGGATGGATGGATGGAGGGGAAAAAAAAGAAGGACAGAAATAACTACATACCGGATATCCACATTGGTTGTGTCTGATCAAAAGATTACTATATATATAGTACAGGCCTGAATATTTGACCTCAACAGTATCTTCTGACATCGACATCCCATGGACATGTTCAGTCGGACTGTTGTGGTCAGGATCAAAACGCAAGCACGTGACATCTCCTGGGGCTGCTGATCAAAGTGATAGCAGAAAAATTGACCGTTTTGATTCATATTTAGCTATATGTGTCTAACTCTAAAAGCATTAAGGCATTGATATGCACAAGGACACTATCATTATCATTTGCATGGGAAGCACTTTCCCATTAACAGGCAATATATGTTAACCATTTCACTGCTAAGCATCAGTGATACAGTCGGTCTCCCTCACTATGTTTATTGCTAACCTCCATTCTCACTCTGTCCCACCCACAGTGTTCAAGCTAGCTGGCACTATCCTCTACTTTCCCACAGGCAATCAAAAGCATCAACTGTTTGATCATGCATCTTTTCATTTCTTACTTCCTTGCTTTCTTTCTTTCAACGGACTCCCTAATTACCATTAGGCTTAACCCATTTAGTACCAGGCCTGACTACATTTTGAACACTGGAAGTACCAGCTCAAGGGAGATAATTTGGGACAAAAACTCCGGTGGTTGTAGAAAAAAAATTAAAATAAAATACATTTGACACATTTTTTGCATGAAAAAAACAGGTACAGTTTGTTGAGAAATCAACGCAGAATGTGATATAAATGTACTTGTTTTGGGGTATAACTGTGACAAAACAATGAAATTCAGACTGTACCCGTGCCAGCTTCATTACATAGATCTAGATCTCTAGATCTTTACTGCTAGATCAATGTCTAGATCTAGATCTAATTTTGTCATCATCACTGTGAATTTCTTCTTCTAAAGTATGCTCAAATTCTTCATCTATGGCTGATTTATTATCAACTGCATATTTCATGTCGAAAACGCGTGTTTCTTCATCATAATGTGATGGTCCCACACCATCCATTTGTCACTTTTCAAAAATTTAATGTGATCTTCAAACAATCATTGCTATCAAACTCATCGTTCCAATATGGCAAAATTTGGCAGTGACTTTCCTTGAGTACTCTAAACCATGTTCCCGTGAAATCTCATGCTTAGGGCCGGATATCCGTTTGTAAAGAAAATGAAAATAAAGATGATATATAGCGGGCGTTGCGGTACTGAATTGGTAGCAGGCGTTATTGGGTGTTGCCGTACTGAATGGGTTAATAAATTTCAGAAGGTCCTCCTTCAGTATCCTTTTTGTATCAAATGTTAGAACATGTATTACCATTTATTTTTGTTTATCTATTTTCCTGTGATTTAATCAAAAATATTACTTTTATTATTTGGAGGGTATCTACATTGAATAGGCTCTAAATGTTTTAAGTCTGTCACTAATAGCGAGTAGTTTTAGTCATAAGTTTCCTCCTCACCACTTTTTTTTTTTGTGCTATACATGCTTACTTCTATAGTGCCTCTTGAGTGCCGAACTCCGTTCAAATTGGACTGGAAGGTCTTCCAGCGGGCCAGGGCTATTATACTAATATGCCTATGATTGATGCAAACTTCAGATTGGCCAGGAAGACAACCCAGAAACTGTGTGGGCATGAGCAGTCATTCTGAATACCTTGCATTTCAGGAAAAGCCTTTCGGGACATTGTTATAATAGAACAGACTTACAGTCTGTGAGTTACTAAACATACCAGGTCTATCCACAGCAGGGATCAAACTTTTATGGACTGCAGCTGGGGTAGAGTGGAACTCAGATCTTGCAGGCAGGGTCACTGTTAAGAGAGATTTCAATATAAATATAAATCAGGTACGTGATGACTGTCGTTCACAAGACTGAGCAATTATTGCTCACATGCTGAGTTTTGCAAATGTCCTACATACTGTGGGCAACTCTTGATGAATGATAAGCATTAGAATATGTCCACAACCTATAAAAAAAAAATAGGAGTGAGTCCGGCATATGACTGACCACAAATACCCCAAAAATTATGACTTTCCCAACACACCTGTCAAATTTTGGCTTCAGGCATATTCACATGCCAGAACTACTAAGGAAAGGAGAATAATTACTCAATCATATTTGACTAGGCATACGTGTATTTCAAAATATGATTTTAAAAGAACTTTTCATTCTAAAACAATTACAATCTCTGTGAATTGCTAAATATCATACTTAATTGGACTGTAGAAGCACAGTCGCACAGACAAAACTTGTGAGAGGCAGGCTGGTGAGAAGACATCATGAATCTCACAAGATAGATGTGATAGATAGATAAGATAACATAAGGCAAGATGAGGCAGAAAAGAACAAGATATGACAAACTTCATTCGTCCTCAAAAGGAAATTCCTTTCCCAGTTGATGAGACAACGTGTAGGTTTAATATATTTTCATACTCACATGCATTCCATAGATTTAAATGTCATTTTATAAAAATATCTTAAATTTTGTGAGAGCACTATCAACCTCTAACTACCTCAATATATTAAAAGAGACCAATGATTTGAAGAGATTATAACTTTAAATAACCACTTGCCAAATTTATAAACTTGATTTAAATATGATGATGATTCCAATAAGATCTACGCTTAAGTCAATTAAGATCTCAATGTTTGCTTATTTACTTAGATTTTTTTTTTTAGCTTCCTTCTTTAATCCCACAATGGACATTTAATACCTAGGAAAAAAAAAGAATAGCAAACTTACCTGATTTTTTTTCCTTCTTGGCCTTTAACTGCAAATATTTGAGGAAAAAAAATGGGAAAAGCATAAAACACCTATTGAAAATAATAATTCTACAAAATTTAACAAGAAAACAATATATCTTCAAATGACATGAAGTTGTCCCTTTCTTTTAAATGACAGCAAATCTCTGTGTTGTGATTAAAGGTCTTAAAAAAAAATTATGGAGCGCCCAATAAGAACTTCATGTTACTCTCTGTGACCATTTTACTTTTTTAAAATTACACAAACATATCAAAATAAGAAACAAAGTTAAAGATCACAAGAGTCTTTGATTACATTTGAATTGATAATGGTGAAACTGGACTTCCAATAATTTTTTTTTCCTGGGCCTGTTTAGATATGTTGTATAAGTACACTAGATTACTTTAAATTATTAACAGAAAATGCATATTATATCAACCAAAAATGTGTAATTTTATTTCATAACTTGATGAGAAACAACAACATTTGCTGGAATAAATATTATTATGTATATACACGAAGCATTTTTCATATATCTCTTTCAAGAGTCAAAATGTTTGATTGACTGGAAATTTCTAGCTTTGAAAAGAGTGTCCACGTATTGAAATAGAAAAAAAAAAGAAAACAGACTCTGACTGGAAAACACCAACTAATATAAAGGCAAAATGAAAAAATTAACTTTGGGACAAAAACATTATTGCCATTGCCATTGCTATAGGGAAGACTAGCAACGCTTCAGTTTTGAGGGATAAAGTGTGACCATTGATGTTAATGTTATCTTTGAAGTGAAAATGTTTGAATTCTTTTGTGTTCTAGATCTAGTCACAATTCTGAGTTCGAACCTTTTGTCACTAGCCAGCAGCACTTTTATTCTATCATTAAAAAGACGAGATCTCGATCTCCATCAAGACTTGAAACCTATAGATCTGCCACAGGGTATAAAGTACAAATTAACCAAACAAGATCCCAATACCAACCATTAATTCCAGCAACACCTCCATTTGTTCCTTTGAGTTCCCACAGCATTTCTGGACTCCATCAACCATCCTCTTGGTCAATTTGTCCATCAATGGGTCATCTTCCCTCATGTTGTAGGGATGCTCAGCAATCTTTATGCAGTCCAAGCACATCTCTGACAATTCTGCGAGTGAAGTTCCATCATCTCTCTAAAAGGCAAAATAATTGGAGACAGTCCATGACAAGATATATTATTATGTAAGAGCTACAATTCTCACAGCTGGTAAAGTTATTGATGAGAGAATTTCTCTTCATTCAGTCTTTCTCTTTCTCTCTCCCAACTTCTTTCGACCTTTCTCTCCCTGTTATATAATATATTTTATATATATATATATATAATGATGGGGGGGGGGTGGGAGGGGTTGTATAAAGTAGGTATACAGTTATGAAAAGAAAACATGTTACAATACTCATTGCATTTGTCACGCAAAGAGATCAATATTCCATATATATATATAGTTAAAGATTTATCTATGCGAATAAGTACAGCCTTCTTCCCTGTGTGTATGTTACAATTAGATCTAACAATTTCTGATCTTTTTAGCATATAATTACATCAATACTGCCCAGCGTTTAAATGTCGAGTGACTTTTCACATAACAATATCATTGTTGAAAACATGATATTGCTATCCTACGGATAATTGCACGAGTGATTCCAGTGTTTACAGACCAACCAAAGTAGCAAAACAGCTGACCAGTCAGGAGGCTAACCTTACTCCTCCTTGTCCAGAGAGCCAATCACAAGTGCTGCCCCAAATGTTGTCAAACAAAGAAATGGTCATGGGTTAGTCCACAATGTGGCCTGATTATGCAGTTAGACATGAACCATCACTTCCACTCCTTTGTCTACTGGTTCTCTCCACCCCTGTTCCCATTTTACTGGACATCTAGCACAGTGCGTTTGTCTCAAGTAGACAATATGATGTGAAATCACACATAAGTACTCGCCTGTCTTGGCCTGACACCAGGCTCTTAGGTGGATTTTTTATTCAGAGCAGGTTTTTAGAGGGGTAAATTATAGAGAAAAAATTCCATTTTGCAGCAGAGGCGGGTTCTTAGGTGGACCGGGCGCTTAGGCGGAGGGTTCTTAGGCTGTATTTAGTTTTGTCAAAATAAAAACAAAATCAGTTTTGGTTACACTTACACAAGGGAAGCAAAAAAGCCCAATGAAACAGCCACAGAATGCTGAAAATACCTCATCTTGCTTAGGAGAATACAAGAGAATTAAAAAACAGAACATGTTGCCAGAATATTGAAGGGAAGGAAAACGTTCAAGAAATTTCATTCATAAAACTTTCTGTTAACTGTAAATTTCTGTTAACAGTAAAGTACTGAATAAAAATATTTTAACTAAAGCAAAGTTTCATCAAGTTTGGTACTGGTTGAGAATAACAGTATCACATTTTCCTATCTGTTATTGAATTTCCTTTCACAAAATAATCTGTTAATAATCTGTTAAATACTTCTAAATAGGTCCTTTTATATGAGTCTCACTTTCTTTTTCATAGTTTAGTGAGGAAGTAAATATGCAATGTCATGATTTCTGTGCAAGGGATGGTTTGAACATGGAATAAACACACTAAAACATATTTTTGGACAGAAATACTGCTAAAGCAGCTGGAAGCGACACAGGAGAATAGTAACAAAATATTTACATGTATGTAACCACAGCTTACTCATAAATTATTTCAAGCATGTTGTATGAATGCAGAAAATGCATTTTTCTCCTTTTCATATAAATAATATTGGAATTTACCATAACCTTACACGAAGTATTTTGCTGGTGGAGTGATGAAACCTAGTAACCCACAAATTTTTCGAAAAACGTTTTTTTGGCATAATGTCTTCTCCCAGATCTTCTTCACATTGTGTCAAAAGCAGGAAATGAAATTGTAATGGAAATTATTAAAAATACTTAATAAAAAAAAACTCATATGTTTGTCACCACTGATATCTTGGCATGATGAAACCTCACAACCCTCACCTGGTGCGCTGATCTGCTGTTGCATGGTTTCATCATTTCCAGTTTCAGAGAATATTGGTCATTCACCAAAACAGGTGGCGGAAGTACACACATCTCTTCACACAATATAACAATATAATAAAATCCCGAGTATCTAAATGCCCCATGGGCACCGTCCTCACTGCAAGAGTGTGAAGCACGACATTTTAATTGTTTAGTCAGGGGTGATCAAAGGAAGCGGCTGACTACATGGTGACACTGTTTAGTTTTCCAAACCAGAAGCAAACTTCGAAGTTACTTAATTTGACAGTAAGGCTAATAAATTTTCAAAGACAGTCATCTACCATCATTGTAGGGAGGTCACCTTGGCTATGTGGTTTGGCGCCTGCTCCACCGTGAAAACAACTCAAGTCAGTGAGATTGTGAGTTCGACTCGTGGGTCCTTCCACTGGGGATGGAAGGACACGAAGATCTAAAACCTGCATTTTTTCAGGGACTGAACGGTCCCCTGGCTTCTCGAGTAAGGGCTATTACACTTTGGAGGTCCCGTATGTACGTTCGCTCATTAAAGAACCTTGAGAGTTACAAATCGATGAAGAGTAGGTGGAGTGCTGCTGTCCGTGAAAAACTTCCACATTACAAATTTCTGCACACAAAAACTCCCAGCAAAAACAGGCAGCCACTTTAAGCTGAGATAATCCTACCTTCTTAGGATTGAAAGGTATAAGAAAAACAACAATTATTATCACTGATGTCTGGGAAATCTGCTCAAGAATGTTGAGCAATCAAGATTTCAGGTCACCAGAAGAGTTTCATGATAAGGAGACCAAGACTAGACTTTCAGTTTACATTACAATTCGAACTTGTTCAGCTTTAAAACTGTCGCCAATAGAGCATTAATAGTGAATTCAGTGCATTTTAGTATACATGTGCGTGTAAATGGATGTATGTATGTATGTTTGTTTGTGTGTGTGTACTTATTGTTGTTTTGCTGTTTGTAGGAGTTTTACGCTGCTTGCAACTCTAAGTCGTAAGCATAGTAATAATACTAATAATAAAGGACATTTATATAGCGCCTCACCCCTGGAGGGCTCGAAGCACTTTACAGCAGGACCAAAACATTGAACAGAATATGCCTCAAAACATGGGCAACAACATACACACAAATTCATACCATGGTATACAGATACGATTCGAGACATGCTCACATACATAATCACGTAATACAACTCAAACACATTTGTAAGTTTGTAGACATGACTGACAAATGGGAAAAGCCTGAAAACATTACTCAGACAGATGCTTGGTGAACAAGTAGTACCACTATAAAAAGATATTAGAAGGGTATGCCACAAATGAATTCTAGTAAGAGTTCGTTTTTTAATTTTTGCCTGAACGGCGGCCTGACAGGCCTATCCTTATAGGCACAACTCAAGTTTTTCACACCTATTTGAGAAGACTAGATCTTACCTACTGTCTCCCTAAGATCGAGGGCTGTAGGAAAATTCTCCATGGAGAAGAGTAGAAAACATGCCATGTAAGCACAGTATCAGCACCCAGTACCTTTGTAATGAAAGACTAGCACCTTTTGGCTACGAAGTCCCCTGTGTTGTGTGTGTGTGTGTGTATGTATGTATGTATGTATGTATGTATGTAGGTAGGTAGGTAGGTAGGCAGGCAGGCAGGCAGGCAGGCAGGCAGGCAGGCAGGCAGGCAGGCAGGCAGGCAGGCAGGCAGGCAGGTAGTATGTATGTATGTATGTATGAATGTATGTATGTATGCATTATTAAAATAATTATTTTAATATGTGGAAGCTTAGGAAATGTACATGAAAGGTTTGTTACTGGCCTAAAAAAATTAAAGCTAAACAACGCAGAATGTAAATACGTAGCTCAATTTTGTAGCCTAAGTGCTATAATTGGTTCTTATAAAATATGGAAACAGTGATGCAGATACCTGAAGAGAATGACATTTAAAAAAAAAAAGATCTATATATAGACAGAGTATGCAACCAAATGTATTTTGCCTGCCTGCTTCACATGTAGTGAGACTGGTTCGTTCTTTGCCATAAATAATTTTCCGCTAAGGTTCTTTGCCATAATTAATTTTCCGCTAAGCTATGATGTAACGAACAATATTATGTCTATACAATATTACTGTATTTGGAAAATAAAGAATTTCAGTGTGTGAGCGTGTGTGTGTGTGTGTCTGTGTGTGTGTGTCTGTATGTAGGTATGTATGTATATATGTGTGTGTATGTAATGTATGTAGGTATGCATGCATGTTTGAATGGATGTTTACATGTATGCTTGTATGTATGCAAGCATGCATGCATATATGCATGACCGTTCCAGGGAGGACAAATTGTTCCTCAATAATGAGTTGTTTTGTTTAACGTCCCTCCCGAAACCCCTCCCTTGTAAAATCAGCGACCTTATTGATATAGTTGTTCATTAATTTGTGCTTCTTAGCTAAATGGAAGTGCCAAAGCACACTGGTAGGAACTACACTAATCGTTAATCTGTATGAAAATTCAAAGCCAAACTGCATTATGTCACCAAACCCATTTCCACTTTGTGTTTTGTAGTCACCATTGCTCTTCTGACCACCCCAACATTTATTTCACTTGAGTTGGCCGGGACTGAAATTCAAACCAATTGGTCTTGAAAAAAATATCTTTATCAGTTTCTGTTGCTTCGAACAATTCACGCATTCTACATACAACCAAATGAGCTG
>JBCEWB010749143.1:0-16755 GCA_039654565.1 Peronia peronii | reverse complement strand
TTACTCAAATCTCTGGTTTTGATGTCAACGTTCTTTTCAGCACCTCGTCCTTCCCACTTTTTAAAATGCCAGTACAATTATTTGTGTTTTCCATCACAATTCTTGATCGACTACTTTTTTCCTTTATTGATGTGTACACGGAAACAACATGGAGGCAGACGAAGTTTGGGACCAGTTAGAAGGAGACGGTATGTTGCTTCTGCAGCAGTGTGCATGCTGTTTTAAAATTTTGACAATCCCCATGGAGATGAAACTTGAAGTATCTGCTACAAAAAATTAGGGATAAAATTCAGTAAATATAAACGTCTACTAGGGCATGACTAAGCTCAGGTCTGTCTCAGCCAAACTCAGATCTCCAGACTCTAGACTAATATTCTAGATCTAGATCTATAGGACTGGAGGATCAATGCGTCACGTCGGGTCTTCGCGTCACCTATGTCCGCTTCATGTCAGACTGTACCAATGTGAAATGGCTGATTTCAATAGCTCTGTGGTCAGAAGAAATATGCGAAGACCTGCCATGATGCATTGACCCTCCAGTCCAATAGATCTAGATCTAGATCTGTGACTAAACTCTCTGAACTAATCTAGACAGTGTTTTTTCCCTTAGATCTACATCTAACTAGACCTAGATTTTTTTGTACACTAGTCTACATAGTCTGAATTCTAAATCTAGTTATCTCTATTTCATCTAGATTTATCAGCAGTTACTGGCAAGATAGATAACTGCGATTTGCTGCTGATAGTATTAGAATGAGTAGGATCTAGATCTAGACTCTAGATCTAAATCTGATTTTTAAGCTTAGCAAACCTCGTTTGACTGTTATGTTGAGTTTCAGCTGGGGTACGCAGGAATAGGAGAGGCCCAAGGGAAAAAACACTGTCCACATCTGATGACTACAATATTTTACTGCTTTTCTGCAAGATTTGGAACTTGAAAAAAAACAACAAACAAATCAGCTATCATGACTTCAGATAGAGAAATAGATCTATTTGGCACCCATTCAATATGAAAAGAATTGACAACTAACGATTGAATCAGTTCCCCTATTTGCCTCTTTAAACACATTGTAAAATTTATATTCTTGGTACAGTAGTATCATAAATTTGTAATTTGGACAAACACAGTGTAATTGTGCTAAATCTGGCAGAGATTCTGCAGGCATGCAGTGCAGAGTTCTATTTTGTTGTAATGCAAATTAATGAAAATGGAATGTGAAAATATTTTTCATTTAGGGATGTTTTATTAATGTAGGAGGATAGGATTTGGCATTACCGTCTCACTGCGGTCCCTATTGCAACCCGGCACATATCGATTACTGTAAAATGAACTAGACCAACCCCTGGCCCTAACCTGCTGGGACCCTTGGCTGTGCATACCGCCGAGGCAATAATCACAGTATCTATATAGGCACTAGTTCATTTTACAGTAATCGATATGTGCCGGGTCACTGAAGGGACCGCAGTGAGATAGTAGTGCCTAGGATTTTGTGTGAGTAGTGTTTTGTTCATGCATTGGAATTGGCTTCTAATACAGTGGCATTACTTTATTACTTTCTGTCTGCATTGAAAACACCTGGGGCACAAGGTACCGCCTTAGCTATTAATCCTCATTTACTTCAGTAGCCATATTACATGCTTGTTATGGTCAAAGAAGCATTGAATTTGATGAAGCATGCAAAATAGTTGAGGTAAAGTTCGAACAAAGTCATTGCTGTGAACTTCAGTTTCAATAGCACCTTTCTTAGAATGGTCAAAAAGAAATGGTTCAGGAGCAACACTTCTGTATGGATCATATTGTACAGTATATAATTTATGGTGATGGAAGCTTATATGATCCAGTTTGCTGTATATCTGGAGGTAAGAATAGTAAGATGTAAATACAGTCATTAATCAGTGAGGTGGCTATCACTTTGTGTGTGTGTTTGTATTTTTTGTTTTTGTGCATGTAAACTAGAAGAGGACTAAGATTTCTGTTGGAGAATAAAACAACAGCATAGTTAGTTTGAGAAAAAACTTTTTTAAAAAGCAAATAGATTAAAAAAAACAAAAAGAGGAACAGTAAGTCTGTGTTGATGGAAAGAGAGACAGAAGCAGAGGTGCATTTTTGAAATTGCTTACAGTAGTCGTGAGACAAGGCCAGTGTAGAATTTGTTACAAGAGTAGACTATGGATCATGTTTTCTTGATACTTTAGAGGGATGAATATTATGAAACTTTTAATCTCTGTCAGTGCTACATTGGTTCACTTTGGATATGAAAGAACAGTTTAAAGATTGCAGCAAAATAGTTCATAAGATATAAGAAACTGGTTCATCTTTAAAAAATCAACTAATATGTCATGTAACATTGTTCATTGATCACTGTGTTCCTATTTGTCCACTAGATGTATTCAAGAAATTTCTGGATGACAGTTTTGATGTTAAAGCTCATGCCAACCAGGCCATACAAGGGATGGTTATCTCTGAGCAACTGGGAAAGTTAGCAGAAGGGATTAGTCTGTTGGATAAAGAAATTCATTCTCAGGTACAATAGATCTATTTTGGTGAGAAGATATGGTCTTCTGTGATAAGTTTTATGTTTTGAGTGTACCATAATAATATAAACAAGTTTGACGTATAAATTGTAACGCACATTCCTTTGCTGTTGTTTTTATTTCATTTTAAAAAAATTATTTTAAATGTTATCAGCCATAGATCTAGACAGTTTATAATGTATAGTTATAACTGGCTTTTTAAATTTTTTATATTAATTTTGAATCTCTCTTCATACTATTTCTGATGATGGTATTTTAATGGAAATTTTTTCATACAAGACCACTAAGGAATATCATATAACATACTTATGATGATACACATTCTTCATTTAAAATGTTATTTATAGATAAAGCTAAGGGGGATTTTGTGTTATAAAAAAAAAAAAAAGTATGGCATCATTGCATCATATGACTCATGTATTTTGTTGTATTAGAAGTGATTAATCATTAATAACCACTGTGATCATGTTTTCACAGATAGTAAGCCATCATGAAGATTTACTATCACAAGCCACGGGTGTGGAAACACTGGAAGGTAAACATTTTCTCTTTCTATAGTAGCTTATTAAATGACAGAAATTAAACAGAGAAATGACTTTAACCCAAGGTGTTTTTTTTTTTAAAAAAAGAAATTTGTTAGTAGGCATTTTTTATCAGAGCAAACAAGACTTAAATTTTATGGTGACTAACTCTTCCAGTGAGAGCATTTCGAAAAAGAGAAAAAATCCGCATACTGAAACATATACATGATATGGATAAATTTACTATTTTATTTGCACAGGTGTTCTACAGATGATGCAAGCAAGAATACAGTCCTTACTCGGAGCCATGGACAGGTGAGAATCGAGCATCATGGTTGTTATGAAGTAGTGAAGTTGATTAGACAACCATTAAAGTAAAAAAAAAAAAACGTTCTCTATTCTCTCAATGTTTAAAAATACGTTTGCTGGGTACAGTTAGCTCATTCACTCTGTATTATTTTGGCCTATAGAGAGAGTTTTTCCAGTGATCTAAAGTGTCCTATAAATCAATCTTTTATATGTCTCATTGACATTACAGGGCTAATGCTGTGGATTATCGTGGTTTGCATCAGGTTTGGGCCATGTCTTATTTTACATAGTACTGGGCTGATTATTGAGGCTGAGTTTAAAAAGCTTGAGTCTCACCCATTCCATTAACTTGATGTGAAATTGCACCTTTCATCATTATATTGCGAATATCTATGTACAAATATATCTTATAACTATGGAATATGACTTTAAATAAGTGCTCTGAGTGATGTTTTCATCACATATATAAAACATATTGACTGTAAATTGGAAATATGAATATAATAATGACTCATGAATGCAATCACCTTGAGGACACCTGATATAATTTTTTCATTTCCCTTAGCCTTCCTCTGTTTTGAGTCAGATATCATTCCTGTTCTGTTATAAGAGTGACAGATCTGATAGTACATGCAGTTAGTAATGGCAATAGTAAATCTCATATAACTGTTTGAAACAGAATCAGAACAAAAGTGTCAGAGCCTTATGCAAAGATATTGGCAAGGACAACTCAGCTACGACATCTACAGGTAAGTGTGAAAGAGGTTGACATCTCCAGAATTGAAAGGTTACTGATCAGCTTGTAGATTTTCACCTTATTTTATGAAAGTGCTTGGTCACATGCTGCAGTTGTCTGTCATGTGTTTTGTTTCAGTTCTGAGTGATTAGTTCTATATTTCTAATCAGCTTCTTCATGCTTTATTGTGTGGCCAATAGACCTCTACCTAAATGCAATTTCTTGATGAAGAAGATAGCATCATGCTTTGAATGTAAATGAGATGAATTTGAGTGTCTCATGTGTGTAATTTGGATAGAGTAAGGGTCTTTCACTGCTGGTTATTGTGCCTGACTTTGAGATTGGAAAGAGCTGTAACATAACAAGCTGCCAGCATATATGGCATAAATGGGATGTTCAGCTTGTTTTCTTTCTTGGCATATAATTATAGATAAGGCACTCAGTAATGATTGAATTCATCTTGTTTTTATTGTAGGAAATTAGTTTCCTTATGAATGTGACTATGTTGTTGTTCAGTGAAATCAGATTGGAGGTTCATACTCAATTGAAGAGGATAGGAGAAGATAGATTTTCATCAATGGCAGGAGTCAGTTTTATCATTGATTATCCAGCAAGGACAGTGATTTATAGAATGATTATTACATCCTTTCTCTACTCTACTAGAATACGTTATGACAATTGCAGAAAGCTGCAGACATAGTTAATTTTAATCAAAAGCATCCATTGGTGTGTTCATGATCAATTTACATACTGATAGTTCTGAAACAGTGGAATATATTGCAGATATTAGAACAGGGATATCAAACTTCTGACTGCCTTAGGAGGAAATTGAAATTTCTGGAAATCCAGATTTCTGGTTATCTTCGACTTTCTTACTGTGGCTGGTCACTCAACTTTTAATGAATTCATCAGTGGTATTTTGAAAAGTAATACAAGCTTTTGATGAGGAACATGAGAATGGAAGTAAGATAGAATTTCAGATATATTCTTGATGAGAGGAAATCTACTGTTCGGCAGTGTATGTCTACTTCTAGTTTGAAGACCAAGGTGTATTTGAAGTTCCTAGTGCGCGGTTTGACTTAGAAATAAATGATATGGCCAAGGTTCTAGTGGTGTGAGAGTGGAGTCATTCCCGATCACAATCTAGATTTAGAGAGCATATTGTTGCACTGTTATTTGTGAATCTAGTACTGGTAATTATGGACGGTGTTAGTATTTTTTGTATGTTTCATTTTTTCTTTGGTAAATCATTGCCAACCTGTACTCAAGAGGAAACTTCCACAGTTCAGTTAATTAATATAGTACTAGTGGGCTTAGATTTCTGTGTCTTATGCAAGTGGACAGCACTTGACCAACTTTGCAAAAGTTTCTGACTTTTTTCATGAAGACAATTTGACATCCCTGTAACAATAAGACCAAAGAACGATTTGTCATGTTTTGTTTCAGGAAACCTGTGACCTTCTCCGTCGCATTATCAGAATCATGTACCTGAGCAAACGGTTGCATGGCCAGTTGGAAGGAGGGGCACGAGAGATTACTAAAGCTGCACAAAGTCTGAATGAGTTGGGTGAGATATGTATGACATAAAAACAAATATGATTTTTTAATAAATACAAGTTATTGAGTCCTGAAACACTGAATTCCTAGAAGTAGTGAATATAATAAGCAATATCGCCTAACTGTCAGCCTGACAGAAAATTGCAGCATATCAACAGGAATCATTTGATTTTCATCAAACATCTCTTAAAATCCATTTGCAAGTTTTGGTAAAGTAACATTCACAAAATTAAGACCATTTTCAGACTATATCTGTGAAGGATTGGACCTAGGAGGTGTAGAGGTGATTGAGCAGGACAGACGTTTTGTCAAGCAAGCCAGGAAAGAAGTGGAGACACAGGCACAGAAAATGCTAGAGCAGGGCATGGAGACACAGGTTAATAACATCTTCTGGTCTCTATATATACTTTTTTTCTTTTTCTGAAATTGGCATTTATTTATTTGTGGTTTCAATTCATTAGTAATGAAGATTTAATGTGACCTGTAATGGATTGTCAAATTGATGATATGCTTTCATTCAGCAAAGATCAGTTTGAATTTTAGATGTTAAGCATGATAAAATTAGTGATATGGGCATGCTATCCTTATCATGCAATGACATTTTGATCTGAAAAATGAACAAGTATGCCAAACACAGTAAAATTTGAGAAATAAACCGAGGGTCATGTGGCTACATATGATTATGCTAATGTCTGATGTATTTGTCTTGCAATATAGAATCAGACAGCAGTTGCCACATCATTGCAAGTCTTTTACAATCTTGGCTCTTTGCACCAAGTGGTTGACCGTGTGGTGGACAGTTGTCGTGCTACCCTTCACCAGCAAGTCCGCACTTGTTTGGATGTTCAAGCTCTCACAATGGCACAGGGAAGTTCTGGTAGAGGTAAGCTGAGCTATCCAAAAAACAACAACAGAGACAACAAAAACAACGTAAATATGATAGTGGAAATATTTACAGGAAGATTGATACTTTTGGGGAGACAGGTATCCCAGTTTAAGGATGAATGTAGTAGAAGAAAATAAAAATTTGTAGATTTCACAATACTGCATAGATGTCATCAAACAAACGCAGTTTGCACTGCAAAAACTGCCCTCTGGCCATGGGTAATTTTATTCATAAAGATATTGCAAGAGCAGGAGAGGACAGTCTGTCTGAAGTAATTGTCAGTATGGGGCTAAAGCAGAAAACCAGAATGCTTCTATCATGTACATAGATGAAAATAACCATTGTTCAGTGGTCTCTGCCTAAGAACCCGTCGCTTAAGAACCTGGTCTGGCCTAAGAAGCGGCCTCTGCTGCGAAACAGAATTTTTCCTCTATAATTTACCCCTCTAAGAACTCGCTCCCAAATAAAAAATCTGCCTAAGAACCCGGTGTGAGGCCAAGATATGCAAGTACTTATGGTGTAATTTCACATCAGATTGTCAACTTGAGAGAAACGCACAGTGCCAGATGTGCAGTAAAATGGAGATGGGGGTGAAGGGAACAGGTAGACAAAGGAGTGGAAATGATGGTTGATGTGTGATTGCATAATCAAGCCATACTGTGGACTAGATCTAGCATGTTAAGATTTCTTTGTTTGACAACACGTTGAACAGCACCCGTGATTGACTCTGTTATAAGGAGGAATAAGTTTAGCCTTTTTTCCTACTTTGGTCGGTGTGGCTAATTCTAGATAGTTGAGTTACACATGTGATTATCCGTAGAGGAATATAGCAATATCGTGTTTTCATCCAATAGTCACATGACAACTCCCTCAACAGTTAAACACTGGGCAGTATTGATGAAACTATACACTAAGAAGATCAGGAATTGCTAGATATAATTATAACACACACATGCAGAGGGGATAAAGCTGACCTTATTCGCACAGATAAATCTTTAACCCATTACCACTCAGTCTAACATTTACCCCAGCCTGACTTCTTATTCACAATATGGGAGATAACTCGGTCATTTTACCCATAACAATTTTCAAAAATTTATAGGGAAAAAAACTATCAGACCAATCCATATGCGGTTTTCACAGTAGAAATACCAGTAAAATTATCACTGGAGGTTGAAGGCAACTAGTTCCTACAAATCACCATCACATATAGCTTTAATAGTCTCTTCAAACAATTTCAGTACCTCATCCACGTCTAAAAGTGCACCCAGCTTTAAAAATTCACTGTGAAATAACCATACAAGTTACATACATGAATATGCACTGGGCGGGCCATTTTAAATGGGCTATAATATGATATGGTCAAAATCTCGCTAGTGGCGTTATTTGCGGCTCAATCCTGGTTCTACGACAGCTAAGCAAGCCGTCAAAAATCAGTGTAATTCAGTGTATATGCGGAATTGAACCAGCATCGGCAAGCGGTGTATATCGGCATCTGTGCGTGGTATTGGGTTAAATAACACTAACGCTCAGTTAATTGTAGTAGTGAACGCAGTCTGTGGTCAGGCAGGTTGTGTAACTTTTCAATCCGTCTAAAAGCCAATTTGACTAAGAGGCCGCTTTTTTTGTCTCCAGTGACCGGATTCTTAAGGGGAGACCACTGTAGTATAGAAACACCATTGTAGAATAGACTGCTTAATAAATTATTCTTTCGTACATGATTGTGCAGGTGCTCCAGGAAGAGCAGCTATGCCCACCCCAGGCAATGCAGCAGCCTTGAGAGCCAATCTGTGGACCAACATGGAGAAACTTATGGACAATATTTACTCAGCTTGTGCTCAGGTCAGGGCAAAGTTTAACTTGCTGGCTTGTACAGAGTTGGCCCACATTCATGATGGAGCCATATGGTATTACCATAATATTAATACAAAATCTAACATGTTTGATTGTTCACGATTTGCCCACATGGGAATATTACTTCAAACTTTAATGGCTTAATTGTGCACAGTTGACCCATTATGATAACATTGCCACCAAATATAATTTGTCTGGGTGCTCAAGTTTGTCCATACAATAAAATTAATTTCCCCAGCAATTTGATTTTTGAAATTGGCATGTTTTGCCATAATATTCCCAATAAGTGTTGTTTTCTTCACTATGATGGACATAGTGACATGTTACATTGGAATTTTTGTGTCTGTGTGTATTTGTTTGCTGAGTAATTCATACACAGAATAAATTTGAAGAAGATATATGACGTTTTTGGTATTATGGAATAATTTTCAGCTATGTTAAATTGACTGCAGAATCAGTAGGTAAATTTACAGCTATATATATATATATATATATACACACAAGTTTTGTGTTGAGTTGAAAATTTCTAAACTCTGCCTAAAGACAATGGACAGTTAGTTATGGTACTCTTTGTTGAGCTAAGTAATGGCCCGAGTGAGGAAAATTAATATTTGCTGTAGTAGTGCAATTCACAGTTGAAGACCTCAATTTATTTGTTTCACTGTGATCACCATTAACAGATCCAGCACTTGCAGAAAGTTCTGGCCAAGAAACGAGATCCTGTATCACATGTGTGCTTTAAAGATGAGCTTGCAAAAGTAAGTGGATCTCTCATACATATAGACTTGCTCTGACTTCACTTACCTGAATGATCCATCATTTTGCTGATTGAGTCTTTTCTTATTTAAAATATGAATTAATTGATTTTTTTATTTTATTATTATCCTCTATGACTTTTTAGTCATCAGAACCAACAATATATATATATTGAATTCGAGATTAGATAAGGATTACTTAAAACCTCAGAGTGATTAATAATCAACTTTTACTGTCTTGTCATATTATTTCTTGATGAATAAAGTAATAGTACATATTTTTTTTTCAATTTCTAGCATCATCATGGTGAGGTGAACATCATTCAAGACTTCTGGGAGAGTGTGACCAAAATGTTGACCAAGGAATTTAATGACGCTGCTGAAAGTAAGATTTTTATTTGTTTATTATATTCTATCAGTCTCTGGGAAAGTTGGATCAAAGATCCTTTTTGAAAATTTTGAATCATAGTCTGATGAGAAAGAAATTAGGTGTCATTGATTATCATTTAACTAGTGAAAAGGGGTACCAGAGTAAGACTGGATACCAATAATATGATTATGAACAAGTCGTGATACAGTGATTCTTTTGATGACTTGCCTTTTGCTATTCTGAAAAGATTCCACATTCCTGAAACAAGCATTCGAAGGGGAATATCCTAAACTGCTACGCCTGTACAATGACTTGTGGCGACGTCTACATCAGTTCAGTATAAACCTGACTGTGACCCCTAGTTCTGGGGTGGCAGAGATGGCAGCAAGCGGTGATACTGATGAGGATTTCTTTGCCCAGACTGAGAAGGCGAGGCAGCACTATGAGTAAGTACCTAGAGGCCTTTCCTCAAATTTGGGGAACATTTTTTAATACAGTCAGTACAGAAAAATGAACTGTTCAGGATGAATAGGGTATCCACTTAAATAGTAATACAGCTTTTGTCTGTCCATTTCAGAGTGAAACCAGAAATATTTTGAGGTGCTGCATTTTTGTAATGGGTATTTAATGAAAGCTCATAATATTTGTTTTGTAATTTTGGTGCATGAATTCATTTTATTTTATAGTGACAGCTCATCCTCCTATGCATCAGATAGACCTTGACTACTCTTATATAGTCAGTCCTTATTCATTACTTTGTGAGCGTCTTTGGTGGAGAAGAAAGGGCTTTGAGCATCAAAAAAATGAGATAAAGCATGAACATTGTAAGATGAAATTATATATGTAACCTCACTATCAACACAATTATATGAAATTAAATTAAAATAAAAAGAATAACTGAGAGCAATAAAATTTGGCGTGGCAATGAGATTAATCTGCCCCAAAGTGATGTGCAGTTTACTGCATTGTGACTGTGATACATAGAAATGTGCTCTGTATTCTGTTCCAGTTCAGAGAGAGCCCTGAGAGAGACCCTGGTGACATTTGAGAATGCCTACCTGTCTCGCTCCTTGTCTCGATTGTTTGATCCCATCAACCTGGTCTTCACATCCACCACATCCAATCCCCCCACTGGTGAGGAAGTTGACAACATTGTCAAGACCATTTCCAGGTAGGCAATCTCACCCACATACTTTAAGTCTTTATAATTCCAGTATTATGGCTAGAATTAGAATGAAAATTTTTAATGTAAGGTGCTTCTGTGCATAACTGAGTTATTTCAATGAATTTGTCTATCATTGTTTAATTCTTTGAGACTGTGATACTGATAAACAGGTAACAAGATGGCTGCCCATAACACTGTGGTATCGATATCCCAGTATTTAGGGTAGCACATGGAAAATTCAGATTTTCCATATCAAGCGCATCAACAGGAAAAAGGGCTAGACGAGTCAAGCACATCAACAGGGAAAAGGGCTAGACCTAGAGACAAGAAGTGATTAATAGGTGAGGTATTTCAGATGATGAAGAGCTTGATATTGACAGTTTTTATCCATCTAGTAGTGAGGACAATGAGGGGGGCAGCGAGACACAGAGTGATGGGGATGAAGTTGAGCCAGACAGACCTAACTCTAGAAGTGGAAGAAGGGGTGTATCCCTCAAACAGCTGATGGGGGTGATGGGATTGGTGATGAAGGCTGGAGCAATCATTTCATTGAGCCTGATGTAGATGTCAATTTCAGTGAAGATGGAAGAGGTCCAGTGAATATTCCAGGCACTATCACAGGTGGCAGTGATCCCTTGGACTTTCTTTCTTTGTTCCTGGATGATAGATTTTGGAAAAGCTTGATGGACAAAAAAAATCTATGTGAGCAGCGATTTTGCAGGGATAAGCCAAATGCATATATTATACAAAGAATTTCAAAGATGCTTATGCTGAAGAAATGAAAGCCCTTGTTGGCTTGAGGATATATATGGAGTATTTGTATTTGAAGCCAAGTTATCGTGACTACTGGCAAAATGATGGAGCTGACTTTATTGGGTTTACCCCAGGCTTCCGTAATGTCATGACGAGAGACAGCATTCTTGCTGTTTGGACTTACCTGCATGTTGTTGATGAGGAAGATGATTCCGTTGATAAAAGGGATCTATAAGATAAGACTTATGCTTGATGATTTGCTTCTCAAGTTTCAGTATTACTGCAGGCCACGGAAGCACCTTAGGCTAGATGAGGAAATAATCCTAACGAAAAATTGCCTTGCCATCACACAGTACATAAAGGAGAAACCAACGAAATGGGGAATCAAATCATTCTTGTTGTGTGAAGAAGAGACGGGCTATGTGGTTGGTGCTGAGATCTATACTGGAGTTGCAGAAATACGCCAGTCCAGGTGTGATTGGAAACACAGTTGTGTGTCTGCTGACGTCTTGTGGATTGGAGGGGAAATCTCAAGTTTTGGTCATGGATACTACAACTCCATTGTTCTAGCTGCGTATGCTCTGAGTGAACTGCAGACAAGAATTGTGAGAACAATCCAGGCCAACCGCAAGCACTTCCCCAAGTCATTGCAGAAGGTAAAGAAATTGAAGAGAGGAGAAAGTTGCCATCTTTGTCGTAACAGTGTTACATGTATGGTTTGGCAAGACTGTAAGTCGATCAACGTTGTCTTCAATAACCATGATTCTGGACAGATTGTAACAGTAAACAGGAGAAATAAAGGTGGCACTCTGGCAGAGATTACAATACCACAGCTAGTGAAGGACTATAATACCTACATGAGTGGATGTGACAAAAATAACCAACTGACTCCTCCATTACAGTCAAAGGCATTACTAATGGCCCCGGTGCCTTTTTATGAAATTTTTCATGTGAGCCTGCTACAATTCTTACATCATCTACACTGCACAACTGCAAGCAGTAACAATAACAAAAAAACTGCACCTCACAAGATATATCCAGAAACTTACTTGACACTGGTTGTGGATTACCATACAACTGCTTGTGTCAATCCATGCAATACTTCCTGTTCTGCATGACTGGCCCCAGGCAACACTTCCCAGAATCCCCCATGGATACCTCCTCAGATCACTTCTGTGCCGCCTGCATGGAGAGGCACACCAAATATAAGAGACAAAACCCTGGAGCAGCTTACAAAAACATTTCTTTCAAAAAAAAAAATCAAGACCATTATCCACTGCACATTGTGCCAGAAATTCTTCAACCTGCTGGGCTTACTCAAAGATTGAATACTGGTGTGAGACTACATGTAAACCTATTGAGTGTATTGTCGTTTCTAACAATTGATTTGCATGTTATTACCCCTTTCGTGACCCTTGTTAGTTTTTTTTCGTTCAGGAGGCCAGGTATATAGGGCAGCTAGGGTCAGGGCCCCAAGTCTCAAAGGGTTAAGAGGAATAAAGATACTTGTGAATCTTTATGAATTCCAGGAATATGTTCATATCAGTTAGATAGATATTTAAAAAAAAAAAAAAAAAGAAAAGAAAAAGTGACATGGATATTGTGCTCTTAGATAGCTCTTAGTTAACTAAAATTCATGTACAGTTGACAATGATTGAATTTAGAGGGGGAGAACAAGACAAGATTGTCTTATCTGGCTTGAGACATGTGTTCTTGCAATACAAAACAAAATTACGAATAGATCTAAAACTTTATGGTGATCATATTATCCTATTATGGTGAAATAATATTTGGTTTCCTTCATATAGCCTTAGATTTTGATGGCATTGTACTTGTAGTGAACTGTTCATTTCAACACAAATCTGTCCAGTAGAGAGGAAAAAAAATGACATATTTTCTGAATATGATGTCTTGTATTACACATGTCAGTCTAAAATGATTATTATTGTTTTTTTTTTTTTTTTTTTTCAGAAAGGATTGTTATTGTTTTTTTTTTTTTTTTCCAGAGGCATGTTAATTTTTTTTATTTTATTTTATTTTTTTTATATCATGAATTATAGATCAGACCAGTAGTATTAATATATTTTGTCAGCCTATATGAGCATTTAATTGTCAGTAGGTGTTGAAATTATTATAGTGATTTATATAACAGACATGCTGTCAATATTTATAATATTTTTATGATTTTTCACAATTTCCTTGTTCTCAGTGAACTGAATGTCTCCAGTGTTGATGTCAAGCTGAGCATCACAGTTGCCAAGAATGTGGCCAAGACAGTTAAACTGTTCTGTGTCAAAAGTGAACAGATGGTAAGAAAAAATCCTAAAACTCTGCTCATATACTTGCAAGTCCAGAGTTGGATTTTTGTGAACTATCATAAGATTTTAGTGTTGGATTAGATCTCTGATTCATATATCAAGCTGAAGTACAGTCGAGTCCACTTAAATCGAATTTGCCAGGACCAACCTAATGGGTTCGATGAAAGAGAGTTCGTCTTCCTGTTTTTAACAGGAGGGGGAAGCAGTTCTCAAATGACTAATGAGGCATTATTTTATTTTATTCCAGGATTAATTCCCTTTATAAAGAAATTCCGCAATGGCTCCTGAACTTAGTGTTTATCTTAAATTCAAGCCCTCTCGTATGACTGGATTGCTAGCCCTAATAAGGGCTGTGTTGAAAGCAAATGTAATGTAAAGAAAAGTTAGAGCCGTGAAAACAATTGTTTTGCTGAGTAGGTTTTAGCCCTGAAAAGGACTGTTAATGCTTTAGTCCTAAAAAGGGGAGCTGAGTAAGTTTTATCCCTGAAATAGTTTTAACTCTGAAAACAGTTAAAGGAAGCCATCACATAGTCTGTGAGGATATAAGTGAGTCAACCGCAAGCAAAAAAAAAAAATAATCAAACTAGCACGATGTAGAATCTGACCTATCCCGTCCCGATACGAGAACCAACATCATAACACCGCTCTGTTATAGCGTAACCTACACGCTCCATACATGTAGATTTAACTCGTGTACTAGTACATTTACGCGTATACCTGTGCTATAGGTTCTGCTAGGTTGCTTGATTATCGATCGATTGTCGGCAGTCGGCAGTGCTGGCCCTGATACATTGTTTATCCCCCCCCCCCCCCTTCCTCCATAAACACATGACCTACTTACGCTGCGCGCGAGGCACAATACATTGTTTAATCCCTCTCGCCCGATCCGCAGCGTTGTCTCCTTTGTTTTCAAACCGCCAGCATCGGCGTTGGTGGAAACTACGTGGAGATGACAAAATAGCCGATTTTTATCTTTGTGGCGGCGCTGACCAGTTTGATTTAAAGGAAACACACGGCGATGGCTTCGATTTATGCGAGAGGCATTTAATAGGCACAAAGAGGAAAAAAAAATCTATTGTTTTGTTTTTATTTGATTTATCAGAAATTCGTTTTATCAGAGTTCGGTTTGCGTGGACTTGACTGTACATACACTCTAAAACCGTTAATACGAAATTTGCGGGGAATGGAAAATCTTTTATTTCTTTGCTATTTTGCAACAACCGAAAAGGCCATTCTGTAACAGTGAACATAGTCCTTGGAAGCAGTTTCGTTCATAGACATACTTTTATGTATACATTGTATTAATAGTATGTTTATGGTTTAATTACATTATTACGATACTCCCCTGAAAGAGTTCGTCATTACATGTATTTTCTGCAGATACCTGACTTTTTCATTAAACGTTCATCAATTTTATGAATCGGTGTCAGTTTGAACTCCAGTGGTAAACATGTATCGGCACGTACAGGGAAATAAGACCAAATTATAATGCTACATGTATCTCTGTTAGCAACCAAACCCAGCAAGAATTGAATAGCTAGATCTGGAGTCGCTGTGGTTAGCTGGCTGGATCTAGATCTTTGTCTTTTCGCCTCTTTTCTCTTACATTTTGACATGTTTAGTTCTGATAAATTCACTATTAGATCTGCGGCCTAGATCTAAACTAGATTTGTGGTCAATTTCAATTGATAGATCTATTTATAGTATGAAACTGAAGAAATCCTATTGACTTCTCAATACTGCCTCTCAAAAAACACTGACAAGTACAATTGATTCGGCTAGCCAAATGCCTGCAAGTGTGTATGATTGAAAAGGCAAAGGCCAGTGGTCATGAGGGGGATGCATCCTCTAATACTGTGCTTTTGTGGCTATAAATAGCAATGAAATCGTAATAGCCTCGCACGCTCACGTAGTACCTCATGTAATCATATGTTGTGTCATACTTGGCTGGGGCCACGAGGGATGAGTGAGGTATGAAGTCGGGGAGGGTAGGTGCGTGATTTCTATATGCTTGTGTCTTATTGTGTCACAGTGCTGGGCAGTATAACACCTGTGGGTCCTGGTACTTGACGCGCTCACTTATAATTTCTTTGTCTGACGAAATTGATCCGGTACCTGAGCTTGGTCTTGGTTATGCCTTAATATGAACAAAAAAGTGTGATTGAGGAAGTGAAAGCCTTTCATAATAAGGGTGGTTTTCATATCAGCCCATAGTTTTATTTCATTTTAAGCATAACAAATTACATAGGAAACTAATGGTTCCGAAAGATTATTTTGTAATAGTGCAAGTTTCATTTTAAGCATTTTCATAATAACCATTCTAGAGTGTAGACTCTTTTTCTTCTAAATTAATTGTTTCACAAGCCTCAGTTTTTGTCGCTTGTTTCATTTTCTCCACAAGATCACATTAAACATTGTGCCCTGAAAGTGTAAAAAAATGCCTCACAGTTCAAATACTAGAATTTGACAGGTAACTGTGAGAAGAAAGATATGTCTCTGAGCAGACAATACAGTCAGTCTGGATACATTGTACTGACAGCAAATGTTATGTGGTTTCTAACTCTGCTGTCACAGTTGTCAACCAATGGAGAGGCCAGCCAGGTGATAGGACCTGCCTCTCAAGGCCAGGCCAGAAATGTGGCTGTCGTCAACACACTTTTCCACTTCCACCAGGCTGTATCCAAGGTAAGGTTTGCTATCCGCATGCATAGTCAATGAGGCCATTTCTTGACAGGCTGCGGTATTGAGGAATCGTGCCTAAAGATCATGAATTCATTTCAGAATTTTAATGTTGTGAACTGTGTGACAGAAAAAAAGAAGATAGGAGAAGATGAAAAAAATTCGAAAAGTAAATCCCATTTGTCATTTCACATTTCATACCATTTGCTATGAGATCAATCAAAGATGTATGTGTAATGCACAATAATAATAATAATAATAAAGGGCATTTATATAGCGCCTCACCCCTGGAGGGCTCGAAGCGCTTTACAGCAGAA
>JBCEWB010749032.1:0-16756 GCA_039654565.1 Peronia peronii | reverse complement strand
TTTGGGCACCATTTCCTTGTTGGTTTTGCTAAATGTGTGTTCTGCCCCTCCCCCCCCCCCCCCCCCGTCCCTCTCTCTTCCCTCTGTGTGTGCATGTGTGTATGTGTATGTGTCATGTGTGCATGTCAATAGTTTATTCATTTTGTTTCTGTATTTCATCGTACATCTACTTACAATGTTCAGTTAAAAGTTGTTCTTACCTTCCCCTTTAAATCCATTCCCGAACTCCTGTTCTACATATTAAAATGTTGTAGTTTTCATTATGTAATTATATACGATTACTTGTATTATAGAATCATTGCGGACGAAAGCAGGCGTACATTGTTATAAGTTATTGTGATAGCACACTATATTCACAAATACAGATGACAAATTTATCATTATAAATTTTTATCTCCGCTGTTTTATTGCGCAAATCTTAGTTTTCTTCTGTGTGGAAAAGTTTCTAACTATCATATTGTATACGTCTGTTTCCGAGAGGCTGTTATTGTGATTGTGTATAAACATTTATTAAATAAATATTTTTATGATGCATAGGCCTATATAATGTGTTTCGGCCATTACTGGTTTGTAGGCTGACCGTGTTTACTGTTTACGTTGATTGTTGACTTAATGAGTTGATTCATGTATATATATATATATAATATTGTATGGATATTTGCCTGTGATGTACGTTAGTCCAAAGTTCAATAAATTATGAGTTTAGCAATGCATTCATTTCGTTTTGTTTTCCTTCAATTGCATTAAAAAATTGTTCTTCTGATTTTTGTTAATGTTGCAGTCTGTAGCCTTTGATCAAAAAGTATTAGTAGGCTAAAACAACTTGGAGAAAATTGAAAGAGAAGCAGAGCAATGGGTCACGTCTTTCTGTATTGCAACATCCGCAGCAGAATTTTGTTTGTTTGTTTGTTTAGGTTCATTTGGGGGGGAGGGGGGGGGAGGGTTGTTTTTTGTTTTGCTTTGGTTTTTGCTGTTGTTTTTCTTGCATTTAAAAAAAAAAATCTGTTATTTTGGTTGATTTTTACTTTGCTTTTATTTTGTTTTGAGGGGAGGGGAAGGGGGCAGACATAAATTACAAAGAAAAGTACACAGAACAAAGACAATTATAGGCTTAAAGAACTTGAGAAAACTAACAACAAATAATAAAGGCCGGGAAAGGGAAAAGGGGGAGGGTGAAAGGAAAGGGGGAGGGGGCGAGGCGACAGCCTTAAGGACACCCATGGCCCACCAAGTAACAGACAGAGCTCAAAGAATGAAAGTAAAAATGTCAATTAAGATTGACGGAATGTGCGCCATAGTAATATTTTGAACAGATGCCACCTCTGACTCGTTAAGAAAGTATAAGGTAAGCTCAGACTTATGTTGAAGAGAACAGAGATTACAACACAGGCCTGGGAACGTTCCGGCAACAGTAACTTAAACATGTCATCAACTTACAATAAACAGGTATATTTGCCTACCAGTGTGCGGGGGAAAGGGGGGGGGGGGGGCGGTCACTGTGGCTATGTGGTTTGGCATCCGCTTCATGGTGAAAACAGCTCATTATTTCGGATGTCCTGTGTGTACGTTACGCACGTTAAAGAACCCTTGGCAGTTCAAAATCGATGAATAGTAGGTTGAGTGCCGCTGTCCGGGCAAAATATCCAAATTCCAAATTTCTACCCACCACAATTCTCACAAAGAACAAACAAATAAACAAACAAACCAAAACAGGCAGCCTCTTAAAGCCGAGATAATCCTACTTTCTAGGGATTGAAATGCTTTAGAAAAACAAAAATACCAGTGTCCGTGCCAGTATGTGAATAGGCCTAACGGGATGAAATAAAAGTAGCCATAATAATAGTGCACAAAGCTAAGGAGTATGTTATTTTGCCAACAGAGTTGTTATTGTGTAAATTATAGTTAGGTAATTATGTCCTGTAGATCATAACACATGTGATTAAATGCATCGTGAGATTTCCATTTTCACACAAAATGTTGCATGTAATCGTACAAAACACAAAACAGCTGGGTTTTGTTTTTAACCCATATCCAACGGGGAGGGGGTGGGTGGGAAGAGATTCATACAAACCACTAACATGATAATATAGAGGTCTATTCTAGCTCCATGTAGGATAATAATTGTGACATAATAAAAAGGCCAGAGGAAAAAAAATGGGGAGGGGATGGGGGAGAAAGAGAGAGAGAGAGAAAGAGAGAGAGAGACGGACAGACAGACAGACAGAGAGAGAAGTAGTGAAGGAAACCTCTGACTGAAAACGATGCACTGATTCTTTCCGTCGTCAAACAAGCGGAAGTGATTTTCGTCCTTTAACCTTTAACCTGGTGCTGGGCTGTAAACAGAGTGGAACGGTAGCGGAAGAAGGGAGGATTTCGAGCAGGAGAAAAAGAGATTCTCAAAGGAAAATCACCAAAAATCACAATGGCCAAGGCTGGCGGCTGTCTCTTTCGAGTAGGGTCAGTCGTGATTGTTTTCTTGTGAAACTGTGTTCCAACAAAATCAAGAAAATAAAGAGGAGGGAGGAATGTAGACTCATGGGCCTGTGAATCTATCTTGCGATGACATGATTTTGTTGATAATATCGAGCTATGCTGCTTTAGAATCTATGCCTTCTTGTTACCAAGTAGTAGCGAATCTAAAACTAGATCAAGGTCTAACGCAATGAAATTTATTTTTAGCATTCCATAGACCAATTCTAGATCTAAACTCAAGACTCTAGATGTGTAGGTTATGAGCGAAGGAACTAATGTGAATCATAAGGAAAAGTAAAAGACTGGCAAATGACAAGCAACCTGAGCAACCAAAGGAGTTTTTGAAAAATAATTTGCTAAAGATGGCGTTCTTGTTGATCTAGATCTAGTGAAACCCGATAATTCTTGACAGGTGTACAAATCTGAAGGCATTAAATACAGAATCCAGATATATTAAATTTCAATGGATACGTAACATTCAAACTGCTAGGTGTATGCTGTTAAGATCTAGAATCTAGATCTGTTAAACACAAAATGTAAGATGCAGATGGAATAATAAAATGTATTTGTTAAGAGCTGATAATATTATATCTAAATATTAATTATACACTCTTATAGTGTATGGGAATATGAAGAAAAAACAATGTTTAATTCTTGCAATACTTTTTATTTCTCAAAAAAAATGATAGAAGTCAATATTATGTGTGTCACTTTTTGAGCGTTATATGTGTCACCTCTCTGACTTCAGTCATGTAATTAGGAGAAACCACACAAATTAGACTTTTAATCAGGTTAGAAATTTTGTCAGAGAGACCTTTTCTTCTAAAAACAAGCATATGTGACCTAGAGCAGCAGAGTTTGGTACCTGCTGAAAGCAAAAGAGCAGATAACAAAATAGGCTACTTCTTTAATGTGTAAATAGTTAAATCATGTATGTTACCATTCCTTACTTCTTCACAGCATAACTAATATGGTTTCTATTTGTCTTCATGTAGCAACAATACACTGTAACAGAGCTCACTGCCTGTTTCAGTTTTGGAGAACTTCATTGTGTGTTATGTGTATCACACTTATTTATGTGTGTCACTCTTATGCTATATGTGTGACTAAACCAGATTTGAATCCTCCTGTTATTGACATTTGTCTCGCAGCCAGTCAAAATGTCAATTTTTCACCATATGGGGTTTTTGGTATCATGTGAACGCTTATTTCATACCCTTTCAGATGGTGAAAAATTTTGAGTTAGATTTTATATAGCAGTTTAAGAGACAAAGAGGGACCTCCAGGAATGACCGAAATTCTGAGAAAATCTAGTTCAACTTAACAGTCGAATGCATAGATCTACATACCTACCTCACAGAAACCCAATTTTAATGAAGGAATATTTATAAATCGAGGGTAAGACCAATACTGTCTTGTTCAGAAATGAATGCACTTCCGATTTCTGCAATAAAAAAAAAAATTGATGTCTAACCTCCCTCGTCACATTCAAAGCCCAATTTCTTAGTTCTAGCGCAGCGACTTATGTCTTATTTCGACTTCTATTTTCATGGAATTAAAGAGATAAAAAAAAAGTAATAGACAGACTGAAGATTTTTGTGATTTCATGATCTAAAACACTTTAGCTTCTTATCAAAATATACAGCAGATGATACAGATAGTTTTGTATCAATTTAAAAAAGGCTGTACTTAGAAGGATAATAATGAAATGTTGCCATATTTAATAAAAATCATATTGATTTTGTGTGCCTTAAATCCATGAAGTGAGCAAATTACCAAAATTAAATTTCCAAAATTAAAATCATGTTCAGACTGGCCTGGCATACAAACTTTTTCTGCCTTGCATGTTATCAATTAATAATTGTTTTTCTTCCCCCAAATTCAAATGAAAGGCAAAGAGAATATTTAAGAAAAAAACATAAATAATGCTGAGTTCAGAGGAAATGAGAATCCGAAAGTAGAACTGCTGTGATTTGAGAAAGACAATGTTTAAGGAAGATACTGCAGAACTGCAAGTCAGAGTATCTGGATATCAAAAAGATACAGAGAAAATAAAAAATTGAAAGCTTTGCAATCTGGATAACCAGGAAATAAGGGCTTCTTTAGATCTCCACAAACATTAAAAAAAAAAAGCAGTGAGGAAAGTTCATGAGATTCTACCATCACTTCCATCAAACGCATTCAAAATATTCAAGGTGTTGCAGAGACAGTGTTGGCTTGATAGTGAAGAAGTTGTTTCAGAACTTACAGAGGCTCAGTGCTTTGGATAAAGAACCTTTTCGACCCTACCAGAAATTTTTATTTTGGGATTCAAATTATAATCAAACACTGTTTTTGTCTGAATTATTTGTGTCATAACCAAGTGAGGAAATAGTACAATGGTCATGTAATATGTTAGATAGTGATTTCTGTTTAGCCTAGATTGAGTTTATTTTATAAAGTGTCTGTAGTCTTTTAGTTTATTTAGAATTTTTTTTTTTTTTTTAGTTTAACTTTCAATTCTAATATCAGGTAAGCGCTGTTTAACCTTAATAACAAAATACAAAAGTTTCAGCTTTAAAACTGGTGAAGAAATTAAATTATAGTGTATCACCAACCATTGACACACTTAATGTTATATGTGTCACTGGCTATTTTCTCCTCTCTGGTAAAAGACTGTTCAAAAATTCCTTTCGCTTAGAGTAAAAGTATCTGTTTTGATTTTTAAAATTAATGGATTTTTAAATTCTGTCCCATTTGTGGTTGTTAATCAAACTTTTTTGTATATTTTGTTTTGTGTGTCACTTTGCAGTTCAATGAAATATACATGCCTTCAGTACAGAATTCAAAAGTTAGCATCCAAATGTAACTTTACACTATGGAAAAGCAATATTAGTTTGACACATTTACAATGAAAAGTTATGAATAAGTTAACAGAAGGTCTTACACCAGCTGTATGCATAGACTTTCAAAAACAAAGTCAAAATGTTGAAAAAATGCCGAAGTTTAGGTAATGGTGCTGAATGGAAAATGATGCCATAAGTGAATTGATCTACTGGTTTCTGATACTTTAATGATACATTTAAGAAAGATAGTAGAGGGGAGTGTAATTTGAAATCTAAAAAATACGAATTTTGATCATCTAACATGGAATGCACCAAATTGTGAAACCTCCAAGCCTGAAACTCGAGGTTTGCATATGGATTTACACAATGTACCTCAAATTTTCCTTGCGAAGGTGAATTAATGTTATTATAATTGAAATTGCATATTAAAATAAATATTTTCTAATGATATGTTAGTACACCCTGATTCTACTTCTCCATTCTTAGTCAGGCTTCAAAAATAAAAAACAAGAGAAAAAAGAACAGAGCAATCCAGCATAAGCAACAAGTGTAGAAAAATTAAAAATAAAGTAAATCAGTGCATCATTTGACAAAGCATTACATTATGATTAAAACTCTCTACAGATATTTTCTGTACACAAGAACTCGTGTGGGTTATTATTATCACAAGAGAGACATCAAGAAGGCTCATGACAAACTTGGAGACTCAGGTCACTCTGACCTGACACCTTTCAACTATGGATGTGAGTTGAAATTGAATGTTACAGTATATTGACTTCGACCGTGGCATTTGATGTTTGTATGAGCTCAGCTGCTAATAGTGTGATATATTGTTATACATATTTTTTTTTTTTTACTTTATTTTATTATTATTTTTTTAACTTTTTCAAACTCTAATCAAATCCTAGCTTCACATTACCATGTTCATAATATTAAGAAAATTTGGTTTGCATGGAGATTGTTTATTTAACGATGATATATACATTTACTTTAATGTCCTTATTATATGCATTTATTTTTGATACGAAAATTGGTAATTGAAAGTTCCACTGCACATGTAGCGTGGCAGCTCATTTTTTTGTATTGGTCTTATTGATTTTGTTATTTCAGATCTCACCATCTTGCCTATTCCCATGCTTCTAGACAATTATGCATACTTAGTTTCTGACACAAAAAATGCCAAGTCAGTGCTCATTGATCCTGGCCATGCTGAAGCAGTGCAGGTTTGTATCCTAGTGTCAAATATGCAATTTCAATAAATCATTTTGAATTGTTAGAGTATTTCATGCTGTTAGTGCTTACTCTATGAATATATATTGTGGTATAATTCTTTTCATGTATTGACACCATTCTAACTGAGAAAAGCCAGATCTGGTTTAAAAACGGAAGAAAATCCAAAATATAGAAACTTTTAGTGTCGGAATTACTTTTAGACTGACATATATAGATCTAGCTGTATTTGTAAATCTGTTAACATAGTCTGCTTCTATTTCAGAAAGTTCTTACACAGAAAAATGTTCAACCAGATGCAATATTGGTCACACATAAACACTGGCAAGTCTTTTTTTTCATTATTATTGGAGTGAATATTCTTTCCTCTGGTCATATTGTTATTTAATTTTCCTAATTGTATGAGTGCATGCAAAAATCCTCCACATCTGTTGACAAGAAAAATGAAGTATATTATTTGAACATATTCTCCATTCATTTCTGAGCACTTTACCGTTTATTTAAGGTCAGTAACTTCATTAATTGCAGATTTTTACGTAAACATATGATCCACCCTACGGATCACGGTTTTGAGATGTTCAAGTCTTATGTTAAGGAAGATTATTTTCTGAGTCCAGATATTTTATAATGCCATAGAGAGGCTAATTTTAAAAATCAAAATGCAAAAAATGAATTTCCGACCAGATCTTCATTGGTTACTCATATCTAGAACTGAGGGCCTGCACTTTATCCTTAATGGTTGTCAGATTTGGACAAGGAGTCTTTAACAAGAGTCATGGTCTTGGCCTACAGTTGGCAAATGACTGTTCCAGTGGATAAAGATGAAAGCAGGAATCCTCTCGTTGGTGAATGAAGTTGCTGATTTTGTCAAAATCCCAGTTTTGTTGAGATAGTTGAAACTTGACTTTGTCTCTCTCCTAGCTTCCAGGAGAACCAATGGGTTTCTCATCTGCCCACTCAATCATCAGACTTTAATCTAGGATAATCAAAATAGATTTGGTGATTAAAAATCCACTGTTGTTTTTTGGAAATTAGAATTTGATTCGGACCAGTTTATACATGCAGCAGTTCAGAATTTTTACATGTTGAATTGAATGAAATCTTGTTCTAGGTTATATAGAAAAGTTCAAGAATTTTTACGTGAACTTGGGCGTGCTTTTTGATGGGTAATAGCAAGTGCTTAAAAGACATACTGCACAAGAGAATACTTTTTATCTCTTTATTATGGAAGAAAAGAAAAGCAAACTGCCTGAGAATGCTTTCTTACTGTGAATATTTATTATTTATAGTCATTCGTAATTTGTCATTATCCACAGGGATCACAGCGGTGGCAATAGAGAACTACACCAGTTATTCCCAAACATTCCGATCTACGGTGGAGCAACAGACAATGTGCCTGATGCTACACAGTATGTATTGTCTGATGAGATATGGTAGCAAGGATGTCAATTTAAGTCCTATATTCTTCTAACTAATACATATTTAATGCTTGAAATTTTATTAGACTGGAATATTTTTATGAATCACATGGATATATGCATATAAATCATGCAGATATGAATTGCAAGAGCATCTTGAGGGGATGATAGAGTACAACGGTTATGGTGTTTAGAGTGAATTGTTAAGAGATATATATCCAAAAACCTGTAAAAAAATTTTCATTGTGTTTTATAGCAGTTTAATGAGATGGGATAAATTTATCAGCTATCCTACACATTTGTTTTTTTTGCTTTATTTTTATTTCACAGTCCAGTTGCAGACCATGACATCATTGAATATGGAGATCTCAAGTTCCAGGCCTTATACACACCAGGTCACACTGTGGGACATGTTGTCTTTATTCTAGATGGCAAGAAATTTGATATGGAAGATTCAGTGTTCTCTGGGGATTGCTTATTCTTAGCAGGGTGTGGTGAGTTTTGCTATGTTGTTGATCATATCGTTCTGGGTGATTGTAATTACAAATACCTTGGAAAACTTGATCTGTTTTACAGGTGCAACTTTCAATGGATTTTTATTTTATCTTCCCTTGTTTTGTGAGAAAACAGTCGAACATAGATAATGCGGAATTTCTTGGGGATTGAAACTGTTACAGATTTCCGTAATTTGAGTTTTGCGAGATGGTTTATTCAAAAAGGGATAGAAGGGATAGAAGGACTGCTAAGGGGACATAACACTACAACACTAATATGGTCCGATCTTAACAGTATTCTAGGAGTCAGTGCCCCTCAGTTTATCTACATAACATCATCCATTGTCTTTTAGACAATCCCTTACTAACCTGCCATATCGGAACGTGTACCTTGCGTCAGATAAGCTATGGTTATTCCTTGCAAGACCGACCGTGTAGGTGGCCTAGTGACGCCTAGTCCACCTCCCAGCTCAATTATCACACCACCTCCTTCCAGTAATTCATCTTCTATGAGGCCCAAATTTAGATTGGTGTGTTTGACTTTTCTGTACTCGACTGTATTTGTTTACTTAAAACCTTGGGTGACCCTGAAACAAAATAGCTAAAAGAGCAGATCTACAATTTGCTTTTTAGAAGTAGGCCTGCCTTTTCATTGGTTAGGAAACAGTTTAGGCAACATGCTGCTGCACACATTTCTTGACATTATTTTAGGATCTAAAAGAGCATTATCACTTTCATCCCACTTAAGGCTCATGTCATGTTAGTTTTGAAGATTTTCATCAAACTTAAATGAGTCATACTTGTATATTATGTTTTATTTGTGTTGTTCTGTCATTCATCATAAACTTGGGCTACTCTGTGCTTCTTACATTTGAACCATTAAAGCTCGCTGTGGCTCTGAGGTTTTCAAGAAATTTCATTGACATATTCAGAAATGCCAATTTCTGCCATGTATCATTCTAGCTTTTGATATGAAATAGGTCTAAATTCTTGACATAGATGTCAAACTGTTTTCATGAAAAGGTTGGAAAATTTTATTGTGTCGATTGGCACAATCCAATTACACAATTTCAAGGCCAAAAAAATAAGCTTTCCAGTGATATAATAACTCACTGATTACGGATCCAGCAACAGTTGCGGGATCGATGATTTTCCTGAGTGGCGGATCCCGCAACTCCTGCGGGATCAACTTTGAATAGTCATAGCACCTATACAAATAACGCTAGGCCTGCGAGATCCATCTCCAACACTTGCTGGGCCAATTCTTTTGTTTCGTTGCAAGTTTAGCGGAAGTCCGGCCATAAGTTTTTATTTTATTGAGACAGAAGGGAAGTCACTCCAATAATACAAATTAGTAAACAGAGAGCTAAAAATCGATTGAGATGGCTTCGAAAAGGAAGCATGGCAAATCCAATATATTTGAAGTTTTCAATGAAAGTGAAAGTAGTAGCTATTCTGCTGAATGAAGTAGTGAATTCTGCCCAGATTCAGATGACGAATCAGGTGATGATAGTGATGCTGGTCCCAGTGGGTTTTGTAAAGACAGCAAAGGCCCCAAGCCCAAGAAAAAACGTCCTTCTTCGACTTCTAGTTCTAAGTCTAAGACTACTACCACCCCTGCTAGTGCCCAAGCTAGGCTTAAGGTAGCAAGCACACTAGTGGATAGGACTGTGACTAGGAGGGAAGAGATTATTTGCACAGGATGTAGAGGAAAGTAGTAGTGAAGATGAGCAAGAAAGTGGGGAAGTTGACGTGACAGTAGGAGAACTTACAACTGACTGGTCCGAAAACCTCACAAATATTCCTAATATCCCTGCATTCACTGGTGAATCAGGTTTGAACACTGAGCTCATAAATGTAGACGATGCTTCTCCTAGTTCATGTTTCAAGCTCTTCTTTATCGTCAAACACATAAAAGAGGAGACAAACAAATATGCGGTAGAGCTGGTGGTCACCCCGCCCCACAACAGAAAAAAACATGTAAAACGGGGGCAAGCTATAACCCTAAACGAAGTAAATGGATTAATCCTTCTTCTTGTGCACATGGGTGTAGTGAAAAAGTTCTCCCTGAGTGACTATTGGTCTACTGAAGAATTCGTAGCATCAGAGTTTGCACGCATGATTTTGTCCAGAGATCGGTTCAGAGCAATCTTGTCTATGCTACACTTTTCAGACAATGCAGGGTACATTGAAGCTGACCAACCAGGACACAATCCCCTGCACAAAATTCAGACTGTGTATGAACATTTACAAAATAAGTTTCAGGAAGTGTACAAGCCAGAGAAAAATGTAGCAACTGATGAGGCAATGTGTGCCTGGCGCGGAAAACTTCGCTTCAAAGTCTATCTAAAGGACAAGCCCACACCCTGGGGCATAAAACTATATGAAATCTGTGAATCCAAATCTGGCTATGTGTACCGGTTTGAGATTTATGCGGCAGAACCAGGGCTTAGCAATAAGCCCACCGACGTTGTGATGCGACTGGCTGAACCACTGCTGGACCAGGGATACCATCTCTTCAGTGATAACTACTACACCTGCCCAGCACTGTACCAACAACTGGTGGACAGAAACACAATGTGTACTGGCACAGTGCGACAGAACAGAGTAGGTATGCCAAAGGACTTGGCACAGCTCAAGCTGAAAGCAGGACAGACCAGCTACAGCAGGAAAGAACAGTTGGTTACGGTAAAATGGTGCGACAAGCGGGAGGTGACAATTCTCACATCAGCACATGACCCAACAGATGTCACCCTCACCACCACAAGGCATGTGCAGAACAAACCAAAACCCACTGCTGTTGCCCAGTACACCAAACACATGCCTGGTGTTGATCACAATGATCAACTGCTGGCCTACTTACCCTTGCAGTGTCGCTCAGCTAAGTGGACCACCAAAATGTTTTTCCACCTGCTCACTTTATCTGTCATCCAGTCGGCCATCATATTCAACAAGGTCTTGGCTGCAAGGGGTCTCAAGCCAATGAAACTCCCTGAGTATGTAAAACTGCTTGGGAAGCAGCTCTGTGTGGAGTTTGTTTCGAAGACGAATGAAGTTCAAAACCGTCCTGCGCCCAAAAAAACCATCAGACCCGCAACTTTGTTCGCCTGGACCGGACAGTGTTCCATTTCCTTGGCTCTCTTCCACCAACTGGGACAACAACAAAGCCCAGGAGACATTGCAAGGTCAGCTATGACAGAACTGAGGTTGTTCCAGGCAAGAAAAAGAGGTGCAAGGAGACGTACCACTGGTGCAAAGTCTGCGAGATACCACTCTGCATCGAACCCTGTTTTGAGCTGTTTCACATTCGTGCCAACTACATTGCAGACAATTAGTTTTTGTGTATGTTATGCTTCTGAACTGTTTGATTCTGTTTTTTTGTAAACTGCAAACATAGACAACAACATAGGACATATAAAAAACCACAGTTGATTGATAAATTTTGCATAGTGAATTTTTATTTTATATAGGGTACAATTTCAGAACTTTTCCGGAAATCACAATTTGATACCTTTTTCAAAAAATCATAAAACAAAAAGTAATAAGGATAGATGCTAGAAATTTGACATGTGTATTGTGCATAAATAAAACTTGTTTGTGTTTAAAGGAGAATGCAATCTGATGTTTGTGGCACTTTTTATGAATTTTCAAAATATACCCAAAAAAAAGCTCAGTATTTAGCGCATGTAAACCTGATAAGCGCTCAGTGCTCAGTGAGTTAAGAGAATATTGTGAATTTTTACTGGAATATTGATTTGCAATGGCTCTACTATTTCTTTTTTGAAAAAAAGAAAGGTTTGTTGCAAAAAAGAAAAAAGAAAAGAAGCCTGTGCTCAATGCAATGCTGTCATCATCAGTTTTTCAAATGGGAATGTGATTACTTTGTCTAGATCAAATCTAAGTTGTGGTCGGGAACGATATCGTTCTCGCATCACTTGTTTCTTCAGTTTTCTCTTGTACCTTGGCCATTTTTAGTTTTGTCACAGAATTGTAGAGCTGACTTTCATCTATTCTCATGTGATCGCTTGCCTGAACATTGTCAGATTTGAAGAACTAAGGCTGTGAGCTTCTTGTTCTAAGTGTAAATGAGCCGTCGAACAATAGCCTATCCAGCTCGTGTCATCCTTCCATTTTCTAACTGGTTGTCCAAGACATTGTAGAAAAAAAAAGATTTTTTTAAAAATCAGCGGCAGACCAGTGAGAAATAAATCGATAAGGACCAGAATGTTGGATTTCTGGGTACTGAATGCACAATATATGGAGTTACAATTCTTGGGCAGGTTTTATTTGAGATACTTTTCAGTAACAACTGATTTTTGATATTTGTGGGTGAAAATTTCTGTGTGAAAAGAACTGCTTTTTCCAATACCATATAGGTAGGATGTTTGAAGCAGCTCCATCAGTGATGCTTCAATCTCTGGACATGTTGATGAATCTCAAAGACACTTCCCTTTTATGGCCAGGTATGTGTGTGTAAAATTAATGTTGTAAACTTTCCTAAATGCGTTCGCTTCAGTTGAAAAAAGTGAGCAGAGTGCAATAAGAAAGACGTTTGTCAAACTCTAGAATTGCAGAGTCCTCCTTTGGTCCTATTTTATTAGGAAAAATAGTCAAAATGTTTGTGGAACAAAATTCCTGATGATAATCTGAAGAGAAATTGGTGAGCTAGTCTCACTAAAGTCAGTGACAGTCACAGTCGCTGATTTGAACTTACCTAGCTCACCACAAAACATTAACTTTTATGTTAATATTATCATTTGTTTTCGTTTGTTTTGTACAGTGATTAATACATATTTGCTGTCATCATGATGTTGTGGTTCTATGATGAAGCACTCAAGAAAATAGAAAGATGGACCGGGGAGTTCATACTAGTGGTAAAGCATTATAACCCACTCGTACAAGTAAACCTCGTTTAAAAATATTCACAGAATAGAATTTCTTGGCCAGACATCATACATGTATATTTACCAACTCCAAAATTAATGAAAAAAATTGGATCCCCACCTTTTGGAGTTATTTTGTTGATATAATGCTCACATTTTCATCACATTCTGCCAGAAAATGACATGCCCACAGTATTTTTCTCTCTTTAATGTCTTTAGTGTGAAAGGGTTGCCTTGCATTTAAGATAGAAGTGTGCCCTTATGCTGCGAAAAATGGAAGACATACATATTGATGATTTTCACTCCTTAGCAATTAGATGAATTAATTAAACAGGAAAAGAGTGATCTTGTTTAATATATATATATATTTTTTTTTTCCCTTCTGTACAGGCCATGAATATGCCAGTGATAATTTGGAGTTTGCAGAACATGTAGATCCTGACAATGAAGATGTGCAGGTAATAGTAATGACACAGGCCTCTTATTGTGAATGTCAGTGTAGTTGGTAGGAGCAAAGTTAAATTTATCTCTATAGTTATCAAATAAAATTTGTTTTAAACAAGGTAACATACTGCACAACCAATGTTATAGACAGTTCAAAAGAGGATTTATGCATAGTGTAAATCCGTTGGAAAAATCTGATTTTTTTCAGAATACCATTGGCTTTTTTTAATTTTTTGTTTGTTGTTTTTCTTTTCAGAAAAAGATCGAGTGGGTGAAAACTAGGAGAGAAAACAATCTTTGCACTGTAAGTTTCTTTTCACCACTTTATAGCCGAGAAGATATGATCAGGCTTGAATCACATATTAGATTTTGAAATTGAGGATACAGTTAATAGCATGCATGTAGACAGATGCAATAATAATATCATAACTGCATAACTGGTGTGCTTGATACATAAGAAGTTTTAAGTACTGTTTATTGAATAGAGATGATAAACTAATGGTACTTGTGTATGGTAGGATCTCTAGTGGCAAAGTGACAACTCTTCTGTGTCAGCTTAAAATTTTACATGTGTAATTCCATAGAAAGCCAGAATTTTGTAAGCTGTCTCAGTGATGTTTCATAAAATCACAATATACTGTGTTTTTCTGACCCACAGGGTTGTCACATGGTTTTCAGGGGGCATAGCTTTCGGTGCAAACAAAAAGATACATGACTTCTTTAAAGGTGCAAAATAAATAAAATATTTAGTATGATGAGGAAGTATACAACAGTTATTAGTGTACACCAAATAGAAATTTATAAATCATGCTACGCAGTGCTAAAAGATTTGCTGGAAATAACTAACAGCTGATAACGAATATTGCTTTGAACTCCTGGAGATGTCCAATGCGGTCCCCAGGGATAAAACAGAGGCAGGTGACAGGTTGAGTCATATTAAATGAGCGAGTGTTTTTTTTTTTTTTTTTTGCAAGAATAAATTACATCTTCATACATGTATAAAAACCATGACAGAATAGAGTATATGGGCATATATAAATAATCTTCTGTGTTATTTTAACCCTGAAATTTTGTTTTTGACAGTGTCCTTCGTCTTTGGGGGAAGAGAAGACATATAATCCATTTTTGAGAGTTTCAGAGGAGTCCGTTTTGCGGAGAGTTGGCATGATCAGCACAGAGACTGTTACACAACCCTCAGATGAGGTCAGAGCAAAGGCATTGGAATTATTACGAGAAGCAAAAGATAAATTTAAGTACAAGTTGTGATTCATGTACATATTTGATCAGTGCCTAGTGTCATATTAATATTACCTCAACAATGTCATATTTATATTAACATGTATTATGATGTATGTAATCTTAATATAGTTGTTGTAGTTTAGATCAGTTTAAATCATATGATCATATGATTTGGAATATTAATTGTTTTTTTATATGGGTGACAATAATAATTTCAGTGGCATATTTATACTGAAAATGCTTTTCTTAAAACTCACATTCCATGTAGTTTTTAATTTTTTTTTTTTCATTTAAGGAAAAATTGACCAGCAGAGTGGAAAGCCAGGTGTGATCCTGAATGAAAATGGCTTAATTACAAATAAAGCTGTTAGTCATTAATTACAAATAGGGCTATATATGTGAGTCAGTACCATACATCTCAAAGCAATTCACATTTTGAAGGTTATTTCTTTTATACATTGCTAGAATGTGTCACATTTCATTTTTCATTTGATACTAATATCGATCAAATTTAGCCAGCCAATGCAAAGTTTGCGATAGTGAAAACTTGCAGTTAACTTCTGAGAAAATCACCATTAAAGATAGCATTGCATTTTTTCATGTTTGGCACCAGGGTCACCTCTTCTTTATCCAGTGGCGGGGTTAAAATTAGAATATTTGCATGACATTCAGCAATAACTGTGAAAAATTGGTGCATCTATATCTGGTAAAGTCTGCAGAGAATCTGTGAATAGTGGATACATTACTGTCAACAGATTTTGCTAGATACATCAGACCTCCTATGCCATTAACGATCAAAATGATATAATTGCAACATTTCCAAAGACTGAAGTTTATATACGATATACAAAAATGGATAAACTCATCATATTTCACCAAAACCCCAAAGTGATCCAAAAAATCAATTTTTAACAATTGAACATGTTTGTATCTGGGTGGTTGAGACTTTCGTTACAATTCATGATACTGGTTCACATGTACAGTAGGAACCATTTATAACAGGACCGTTTATAACAGGAAATCACTTATAACAGGAGTGTTGTTAATCCCTAAGTCACTCCTACTTTAGCATTAGTAAAATATTATTTTTATACAGTGGAACACACTTAAATAAAAAACGGCTAAACTGAAAACTTGGCTGAACTGGAAGAAAAATTAATCCCCCATTTTTTTGTCTCTTTTACTTTTTGTTAATGGACTAGCGATAAACTAAAGTCAACATTCAAGGGAACATGGCTGAACCGAAAGAATGACCTTGACTTTAGTGGAAGCCAGTGACCTGTTCTTAACTCTTTCCATGCCAGGGAGGTTTCCACGTTTGTGCCAGGCCATATTTGAATGCAGGCATGAAAAAATACATGACCGCAGAAAAGTCATCATAACTTTGGTTCTATGCATAGAAATTAGATTTGTCATGCATGGAAATGTAGGGAAATGAATGGAGAATAAGATTAGTATATAGAAAAGGCAGTAGAGGTATTTAGGGAAAAAAAATGAGGCATAAGAAATGAGATGATGTTGAAAAAAATTTATTTTCATAACTAAATTTCTTCACTAATCAAACTCTCACTTGATTTGCATTGTTGCTATCCATTTCTTGTAGTATACTCCAAAAAGGCAATTCATTTCTAAACATAATGCACTTTACAGATTGAAAATATGTCTATTATTGATGAAGTTATGTCACTTTTTGTATGTACAGGTGTGGCAAGAAAAATCACATAAAATTGTCAACAACGATCACAGCACCC
>JBCEWB010748921.1:0-16758 GCA_039654565.1 Peronia peronii | reverse complement strand
CAGATATCGGTTGTCTAAATCCAGAGCTTTTTTTTTTTTTTGTTAAGTCGGTATGAATGAGATCCAGTATCAAAGAATAAGTCGCTGGTAACATCCGAAAGTACGATTGAAACCGTCCACTGTCTTGTCTTAAATTATCATGCATAAGATGATGATATTCGCCATATGCAAACCTCTGAGTGTTAACTGGATGGACCCAGTATTCTCTGTCATCGCTGAAAAGATAATTTCGTATAAACGGAGATGGTTCTAATAACTCACTCATTATTGCGTACCTTCTTGCCGTCATTGTCTTCTGCATTACAGCTCCAATTCACCTTCAGCTGACAAAGTGTATTCTAGTCTTGTGTTCAAATTCTCATTTGAAAATGTCCATGTGTAAGATCGTCCTCGTTCTTTTCGTCGTTTTGATAAGCCGATAAACATCAGACATGTTTTTAATATTGGTTCTAGGTACAACCTTTGGGGCTTTTCCGGCATTAATGACCAGACAGTTTTGAAAGAAAGCTTTGAAAGAATTCGTGGTCTGTAATTGCGATATCTGTGATACCAGCCAAGACTGGCCTTACAAAGTCTGGTTCATCACAGGAAGAGTCTCGTCTTACTCGAGGTCTCCACCATAGTCGTTGATTCTGCAGTCTGTGCATGACTCTCACAGATTGACAACATCCTATGGTGTAACAGGCAAGAATATGCTCAGATGTAGCTGTTGAAGTTTGGGCTGCTGAATCAGAAAGGAACTACCTTGTATCATAGCTGGTGCTCGATTGATGGTAGTGATGGTTTGCAAAAGATCCATATGGATAGTTTATATTCGACTAAGCACAAACCTGGAAATCCCCGGCGGAATATTTATACCCCCTGCAAAAAATAGAACACTCACTTATATGTATTACGCTCCAACAAGAAATCCCACAACAGTAATAGAATACAAAATTTTGAGGGAAAAAAAAAATCGACGCCGGAAGTACGTCAAACGTTTTCCTTTGTCATTAAACCATTAACACTACTCACTACTACTATTCTTTGGAGGGTATCTAGGTTCAATAGGCTCACAGTGAAGAGTTTTAGCCACACATTTCCTACCCACCGTAACAGGGTCAAACCGAAAAGTGAGGCAAATCTGTGAAAAGTTTGGAGTGTTTGTACCCCTGCTAAAAACAGACGCGGATATTTCCAGCCTTTCGCTTACTCGTAACAAATCTATTTTATTTCAGACGAGTACCAACTTGTAATTCTCTCGTATCATTGGGGAATACATCTGTATCTGAGTGATGAGTCGTTCAACATTTTTGCTAGCACATAGAATACAAATTAGAGGCATAATGAAACCAAAACAACAACAAACAAACAAACAATAAAAACAACAAACAATAAAAACAACTACAAAATAACAACAATAACAAACAACAAAGAAGACGGTTTTCCTAAAATTGGTGGGTTAGCGCTGTGAAATATTACTATGCCGACGATCAGGTCTGTTTTCCATTGTAGTACATGTAACTTTAAATTAAGACGAGAAGTTCACTTGAAGCGACATTGTCTGTTTATTTATTTATTTTTTTACTTTATTTGTTTGTACCAGGAGCAACTGTAGAGAATTAGGTCAGTTTGCTAAGAACCAGCAGAGATAAGAAAAGCAAGAACGCCTGGCCTTGCGAACTTGTTCTAACGTAATTCTTGTCCAGAGCGCAATAGCACAATAGAGACACTGGAGATAGAGCAATAATGATTTGTATCGGGTATTAGTGCCTGCAGTTTCGTCAGCCAGTGTGACCAGGAAGACACTGGATCTGAAAGCTGATCAGGAAGTAAAGGGTGGTGGTTTTCCCCTACGCAGTGATTATTGGACCTTAAGAGATTAGACCGGCTGATTTGGGTAATTCGAAAAGCTGCAGCCCTCTGGTGTGTAGGGGTCGGCAGAGATAAAGAAATTGTCCCCCTAGGGTCACACAATTCTGTGTGGAGCTCATATGATCAGAGCAGTAGTCAGTCGTCAGTGAAAGGTCCCCCCCCCCCCCCATTTTTTAAAAAAGTGACGACTGATGTAATGACTCTGTAATTGAATTCAGTGCAATGTAGGAGATGATGTCGCAGCATGGGCCGTGATTATATTATGTTCTTGATTTAAATGAATTATATTTTGAAAGGGGCATTTTTTATTGCCCTTTAGTCCTTGTTTCTGTGACAGTGTGTGATGTGGAAATGAGAACTGCTCATAGACCAACCAGATGGATCGTGATATCACTCGTTGGACTCCCGTAAACGCTTATTTTGATTTAAAAACAAAAAACAAAACCAGAAACAGGTGGGCCCAAAATAGAAAAGCCCTGTCAACATGTAAACCGGAATTTCTGTTTTCAAGAGTGGTATGAGTCAATATTATAATTGTAGTCGGATATAATTTTTGAGCTTGATCAAGACTTGTGTCGACCACTTGCAGACAGTTATCCATCCTTCCATATTTCTTTCTATGTAACCACGTGGACGTTGGATCGTTCACCGTTAGGTCATTTACAGTCAGACACCACCATTCTGTTACGGATCCTGTTGTCTTTTGTGACCTTGCGAAGTTGAACCCCCCCCCCCACCCTTTTTTTTTCATGCTACATGCCTATAGTTTTCTAGGTGTAGCCTTGCTTCCTTTTATCTTCCAGTGGTTCTTTGATGATTATTTTTTGCTAGGTTGGAACTTCTTGTGACATGATAAATACACTTTTTAATTTCCTGGTTTTGTACTGTTCTGAGCGAGAAGGACATTGTAAAGGGAAAGGAATTCTGTTATATGAGAATCAGGAATATTGACGGCTTCCAAATGGAACAGATTGAAGCCCTCTTCATGGATCTCTCATAATTTCGTAAAGAACCCTCCCAGCCTTGGACATGGAAAGCATTATAATTGATAATTAGTAATCAAGTGCCGAACATATAGTCAACAGATACCGACTTACAGCTCTTTATGCCCGGATGAGGATGTTTGTGACAGAATTAGACAATATTGTGGCATGGCAAATTGCCAAGCACGTATAAAGCTCAGTTGTACATGTTATTATCGGCAGGTCATGGCATTAGCCACAAAAGATTTGATAGGGCTGGTTGTCACAGTAACGTTATTTATAACAAGCCCAAATACTGTATCAACACATGGACAATATTATGAGGAGCTGTTGCACTTGTAAGAAGAAGCTGGTCGTAGTAGTCATCGGCAGATCGTGATTAGAGTCAGTCGTGACTGTAGAGGTCTGCATGTTACAGAACCGACTGGCAGTGCCAGTTCTGGCGGCGCGTGTGGCGGGTCAGTGGAAAGCATTGCGCAACTAGCACTGGTGGCAGCAGTGACGTGAGAGGTCTTAGTACTCGCACTGCGCATTATACATTCATAGGTAAGGCGTGGTGCTCTGGCCCATCAGCAGCCATTTTGGATTAATGTCCTATGTCTCGGTCTTTGTGTCAGCTGCTTTCACTACGAGTAGAAAAAACAACAACAGATTTATGGTAGAAACATTGGTTTGCAAATAGAAAATACGGAGGAACAACAGCGATTCACATCATAGTTTTGAACGGTTACATCAGTTTAATGGGCATGTTTGTCGCATTAAACGTCGTCAGGAAAAATATGTCGAATAACTTTCCAGTCGTTGAGAGTATAAGGAATCTAGATTTAGGTTTAAATTTATGTCGACATTGCCATTTTAGCTCAAAGCTCGGAGAAGAGAAATGACTTTATAAAAAGAGAGGTGATTCTGAATACCCTCCTCCTCTCCCCGCCCCACCAAGTTTTTCTTCATCATATTGTGCTGCAGTGAAAGAGAGCTGTAGACTATGAATTCTTACTGCTAATCGTCCGTTGTGATGGCAGTTTGTTTCTCTGCGCTGAACTTCAACAGGATGAGGACGTAGGAAAAAGATGATCACACAAGCTATTAAACAGCTACGACAATGAACACGAGCAGTGGCGACTGAAGGACCTTGGTACAGAGCTAATATAAGTGCACTGTAATAGCGTTCGGGAGTTGTGTTATGCTGGGTGGATATTTGCAGTTGAAGGAGGGGGGGACTTGTTATTCATGGGAAATGTTTACGATCACGATGCGGCTGGGTATGTGCGCTTTAGGAGGACTGGCAGGGCGCATTGGTGCATTGTTTTAATCTAAGAGTGGTCGGGAACAAAATCAATATAATGCCCAGGGTGTCTTTCTCTCTCTCTTCACTGTACGGCCGACTCACACTCTCTCTTTCTTTCTCTGTCTGTCTCTCACATCCGCCTGTTTTGGCATTTTTTATTTATTTTTTTTTTTAGCTCGTGACAAGGTCTCTGTTCTTTCTTAATCTCCTGCACGTGTCTTTTGTTCTCCTTATCTCTCTCTTTCTCTCTCTCTCTCTCTCTCTCATAATCTCTCCGTATCTCTGATATACGTATTGCCTTGCACGGATAAGATGTGTTTTCCTCCCTCATCTTCTTTATGCATCTTCCCTTCTCTTTCTTTGTCTCTCTTATCTGTTCATCCTTCTGGTCTCCTGCCTCGTTATCTCCAGAACTCTCTCCCGGTTAGTAATGAGTCCGTCTTGTAAAGCTTAAATCTGTAGCTGCTATATACATATGAATATATATCATCAAGATTTGTTCCAGTCCTAGCCAATTTGATTATCGTACATCTTTCTTGTTTATAAGGATTGTTTACTTGTCTGAGCCCACTAATGTATGCTGCGTGTTTATGTAAAGGCAATAAAGCGTAAGACAATAGCCTGTATTGTGTACGTGTGTACTCACGTCGACGTGTCAGAAACATACTAATTGTCATGAAGTAGGACAAAGAATATCCTGAACATAATTATTTAGGGATGGGATAATTATGAAGTCATGTCACTGTTTTGGGTTTCTGTTGATGCTCAATAAATTGACGAACATCTCGAAAATCAAGCGTGTTTTCTAAAAGCTTTTGTCGTTCTTGAGTCTGATTGCTGTTTTTGGACGGTAGTCTCGGAACAGATTTTTCCTGTATTATCAGTACAGGTAGATTTTCAATCGTAGAACCGCCAGAATTAACAGAAAGTAAGATTTGATTCTATGTAATCTTTTTATTGACTTCCGTAAGAACGTTTGGTCCATATTATAGTGTTCTGGTAACATTTATATTGTTCCACAGTTCATTGGTTGTAATTGGTATATAAACACAAAGGCCCGAAACGGCGTTCTCATGCATGGCTGTTCAGTGTTCATAGGGTTAAGCAAGAAGAGACAGAAGGGCAAATTCGTGCCCTCCCATGTTGGCCTATGTAGATCTACATGTATTTTGAAGGCGCACAAAGAGATGAAGACTGTGAAGTCTAGGATAAGATACTATACACTGTTCTGTTAAAACCTTATGCCATAACTATACCAACATCACCATCAGCACCATTAAAGGCATCATTACTGTCGTCACCACCGTGACAGAATGGCGACTATGAACGCAATGAGTTGCCTTGTATGTGCGTTATATATATATATATATATATATATATATAGAGAGAGAGAGAGAGAGAGAGAGAGAGTTCTGTTCTTTTTCCTTTTGTTTTTAAACTGCACCTGTTGTCCCTACAGAAGAATGATATCAATATCAACAATGTAACAGACAACAGGCGCATAAAGGCAAGAAAACAAACCAGACAGTAACAGGAGTGACGTGCCGTCACTCATGTTGGATAGTTCCGTGTGTTAATGTTGTTGTTGTAGTTTGTTTTGAGTCATCGACAAAGCAAGTGTACAAACTGCAAGTATCCACTATACTAACAAGAGGTGCCGCCAAGTGCCATGCCTTTTTGTCCGGAAATGAGCGGTTTGTATGATTGACACTGACGTAAGGCTATAAGCCAGCGGAACAGCATAAAAACGTCGATGCATTGTTCTTTAGAAACCATATTTACGTCAGGATTGAAAACGAGTTTTTTAGTATCGAGTCCGACCAAAAAGACCGATGTTAAACTCTGTAACCCTTCCTCCCCCTCCCGTCCCCACTCTTTTTTTTTTAGACGGGTGGTAGTCAGTTGCATTATCTTTTAAAGTTGTAGTCAATGCTGGTAGTGATAATTCAGCTGAGATAAAAAAAAAAAGAAAACAGGCTGAGTTCCGATCAGAAAGTGAATGGTCCAAAATAATGGGCTTTAATGAACATTGTGATTCTCTTTGACATTCACATCATCCCATCTGAAGAGAAGGAGAAAAAGAAAAGCAAGAAGAAGGAGATAAGGAATAATGACAACAACAACAGCAGCAGCAACAACAACAATAAAACAACGAAAATGTATATATTATGTACTGTATGACTGGCACTCGAAAATTAATAAAGCTGCAATGTTGTTGAATTGGCTTTCCTGTTGTAGTGAAAAGCTTCCGACCATTGGGTCAAGTGGAAAGTGGCAGTTGACTCTTCCCTACTGTAGCGGCTCATGATTTATGTATGAATGTATCATTATTTGTAGCACGCACCACATGGACCCGTTAATGTCAACGGCATGTTTGATTTGTGAGCTTGCGAAATCACAGCTGTGTATCACAGATTGCGACAACAGCGATAGTATATGTACGTGTAATATCATTTATCATCATGGTCGAGGTCATCATGACAGAGCATCTTATCATGACTGACATCACTTGACGGAAATGTTGTGAATATGAAGACAAAGACAGTGACTAAGAACTAACCAATAGTACATTGTGTATATAACGTAGATGTAGATTCATGTAAGTAAGCAAACAACGGTAAGTAAGAAATTCCAGCCTGCTTGGGTTTTGGTCAGGACAGTTACCACAACGAATACAACCACCATCACCATCATTATCATCGTTAAGGCAACCAGTATTCATTATCAATATCATGGCAACCACCACCACTACCATCATCATCGTCATCGTCATCATTTTACGAAAAATGTCTTAAAATTAAGACGACTGTCCACCGGCAACCAATCAAATACACCAAAACAGTTGAAAAACAATATGAAGAATTTGAATGGAGTTAATAAAATGAACTCGTCATCATCATCATCATCATCATCATCATCATCATCATTTTGTAGAAATGTCTTTAAAAACAAAAAAAAAAACAAAACAAAAAAAAAAACACACACTAAGACACACAGAGACCGTCGACCGGTATTGGGATATTTAATAATGAAGAAAATACACATAAATTCACAAATGCAGTAATACATGTAAATGAAGATGGAAAAAAAAAACAAAACAAAAACAGAAAGTAAATAAATAAGTAAAAATTGAAAGTGTAAAAAATATATAATAAAATAATAAATAAAAAAAAAAAAAAAGATAAAGAAAAAATACAATTTAGAAAATCCAAATTTTCGAACCCAGTTGATTCTTCTTCAGGGAGGGTAAAGAAAAAAAAAAAAAGATCATGATCATCATCATCATCATCATCATTTTATAAAATATAAGAAGACTGTCTAACCGGCAATTGGTTAAACAATTTAAAAAAAAAAAAAGCAAATAACATATAAAGAACTTGATATTGATGTTATATCACTTTGCCAAATTTTCGGGCCAACTTGACTCTTCTTCAGGGCAACAAGGTAAACATAAAAAAATGTGAATAGGATATTGCAGTGTCCGGAAGAAAAAATGTTGTAGGCAGAATAAATTAAATACATGTACGCTGAGATTGATGAAACGTCAGACGCTCCAAACTTACGAACCCCTCACGAACTTCACCACTTTTCACCCCCCTCCCCCTCCCCCCCACACATGCCTCTGCCATCATCCTTCTCCAACCCAGTCGATATTCTCACTCCCACAATCATCACAGGCGGATCTACCGTGAAACTAATTGAGCTGAGCGCTTCATGGCCTTTAATCCAGAATGAGATCCGTTTTTTTTTTTCCTTCTACGTGTATTTTCTTTTTTTTTTCTTTTTGTTTTCTTAATGGGCTGCTGATGTTGTCTATATGAACGACTGTGTCCTCCGAAACAACGCTAGGGTAACCCTGTAAGTGTCAGCAGAAGTCAAGTCAAATGCGGCGAAAAACCTGTACCGTTTTGAAATCTGATCTGGGCTGAAATGCGATGCAAGATCTCTTCAACCCCTTATCCACTTTCTCCTCTCCCTTCCATCACGCGCGTGCGCGCGCGCGCGCGCACACACACACACACACATCATATAGACCCCATATAGAATTGAACAATTCTTCGGACATGCATGACTGATTTGCACAACGAAATATCTACCCGAACGGTACTTTAGCTACTCTTCGTGTCTGTATCTTATAAAAAAAAAAGTGTCTAACTGGCTGTACTTACGTACGACAAAGTTGTTTTCGTGTTTGTATTTTATAACAAAGTGGTTATTAGTCTGTACTTAAGTACCGCTAGTCTTCGTGTCTTTATCTTGTAACGAAGTGTCCAGCCGTACTCAAGTCTGGATGTCTTTGTGTCTGTATGTCCTTAGCTTAACCAAGTATCCAGCCGTACATAAGTTAGACTAGTCATCCTGTCTATTCTGACTTACCATGTCATCATTTTCGCTAGAATAAAATTCCTGTGGTTAAAGTTTGTATATATATCTAGTCTCTTCAACCTAGGTCTGGCTTGGATTTGAATTCATAGAATTTCTTTACAGTATCATACTGCAGGATTAATATGTTATAAATCTGAGATCTCTACGAGCCTACAGCTACTTAAGTCGGGGCTAGAACTTCGAAACTGCATGGACTTAAGTCAGGCTGGCCATTGTCTTTGCACCAAGCATAAAAATTCACTGTTGAAACATATCGACCTCTTTGACACCTCTGGGGTTAATCCTAAAAATGTCAAAAGAAATTTATTATAAGGGATACCAGGATTTCTGAACTGACATCTTGTATTTATTCATTTCCCAGAAAAAAAACAGCTGACCCTAAATAGTACTTATATTATGCTTAAAAGCATTGTAAACCCAAGTCACTACTGTATTACCAGTACATGTATACATTATTTAGAGAGGGCGTCAGTTATAAAGGAAAATAATCGTGTTTTGGATCAGGTCGTCCCCTTGACACCTCAAAGGTCAATAAGTGATTCCGCTCGCTCCGCCAGTGATGCCTTTGTAAGTCTCTGTTCATCGACCCATGCTCGGGCCAGCCAGCCAGTGCCAAGGACCAGGCGCTAAAGTTCTTGTACTCGGGCTATTGTCAGATGTGTATTGTCCTCCGGGGAATTGTGGAGGTGTGATGTGAGGAGAGCCCGGCACTCATGTGTTGGTTTGGCGTTTGATAGTACATGTACCGGCATACAAAAAGGAACAAGGGCTGAAATCGATTGAATAGGAGAACGGAGCAAGAGGTGAAAGCGATTGAGTAACACGACTGTTATCTTTTAAAAACAACAACAACAAGAACAACAACAACAACAACAACAACAAATTGAACAAACACCGGAACAATGTATTGCTCTATATTTCCATAACAATATGAACACGACGAATATGTCTTTGATATTTATACATAATTATCCTGATGCAATTGAGTGCTCGGAATGGTATTTCAATAAAGTTTTATTTAAAATTTTACTAACCTTTTTACATTAGCAATTATGTCAGAATATAAAAGTCTTTGAGATTTAGATCTGCAGCTAGAAGCCCATGATGACACTCGTGGCGTCCACAACCTCCCAGATACTCTAGTAAAATAATTCAAGAAATTAAATCGTAACCATTGATGTCATCGCCACAATGGCGCCATGATGTGTAAGGAAAAGATAATGCAGGAGTCATAGAATTCTCATAGAAATCGCGAGCCAAATTTAACCACAAATTTGCCAGCGGGCTACAAACAGGCATCCATTTGCCCCAAACAGAAATACAATAAAATTGAAAGAGAGCTCGTCTTGTCTTCATAATTCTGACGTTATTCCTACTCCTTGTGTCTGGCGGATCAGGGGTTTCCAACCGGTGGGTCGCGACCCCCAGGTGAGTCACGAAGCCTAAGCAAGGGAGGGGGTGTCGCCTAGTCTTGCTAGGAGTGGCTTGGGATAAAATTAATTTCAACTGATCAATTACATGTTTTACTTTCTCACATATTTTTGTTCTGTTTTTTGTTTCAGTTAAAAAAAAAATGTGTTAAAGCGGTTCAGTGCCATTAAATGACATGGGGTGGGGGAAGGGGGGGGGGGAGTTGGTTCTATATGCATACCTGTGAGTGTATGTCTGTGTGAATGTGTATGTGTGTCTCCAAGTGCAGTCACAGAAAATAAAATGTAAATCAAGTTGCTAATAGCAGGGATCGCATGGGTTTCAAGCTTTTAGGTAAGGGGTCATCAGTGTTATAACATTGGGAACCACCGATCTCAGGTTATCTACCAGAAACTTACAGGCGCCAGGATCAGTTTATTAATGTGTACGAATATCTTGGGAGAAAAGTGTCAACGTACATAGTGATACCATTTCGGAGTGATGAAATGATTATATTGTAGATTAAAACGAAGATTTTAAACTGCTTTTCCCACTCTTGTAACTACATATCTTTTTTCCTCTCGAAAAAGACACAACGCGTGAATGAGATTGCGTGGCTTTAAGTTTAAGCAAGAGAAATATTAACACAACCAAAGGAATTCATGCATCATTTCTTTTTTATTTCTGCATTTAGGATGTTTTTATATATTCAAGCTGGTCTTCAGAGCATTTATCTCGCATACCGAAGATGTAATTTTGTAGTACATCATGTAATGACAAGAAGGATGGGATTAACATTCCAGATGCATAGACATCCTTACACGGTAGGAACTTGCCATTCTTACATATTTAGATTCCAAGTGTATATGTAAATAAATACATGTATTACCTAAGTCACTGGTCTTGCTTTTACAGCATGAATAATACGGTGGCCACTTGCTGTGTGGTAGTGATACGTAGGTAAGGTATACGTGACTTTCCATGAGGTTTTCCGCAGCTTAATATCGCATTCGTGAGTCTACATCGCTTTTTTTTTTTCTCAGCGCTCTATTTATGGCTCAGTTCGTGACTGCGGCATTGGACTTGGTGTTTCTAGACACCTTTAACCCTTTCCCTGCGGTCATCGCTGGTAGCTCATGTTTTTGGTCCTCATCAGCAGACGTTAGGTCGTTAGCTCTGTGATGCTATTGAAATTCAGTGGTTTTCGCCGAAGGGCAGTTGGCAATTTCCAGATCTATAAATTGATCTCTCTGTAAATGTTGGCGTCATTATTTTTGTACGAAAATGGAGAAATTTGTCTTTCCTTCCCTGTCTTCTTTGTTATTTCCCGCCATATTGTCCAGCACTGCCAATTGATTATAGTGGCAGTCATAATCTCCATTCATTAGCGCGCTCTTAAACTCGCTCGAAGACTTAGTGGTTTAACCTGCTTTGAAGTCTGGTCTGTCATCTTGCCTGATCTTTACCAGGCATTTTTTCTTGACATCTTTGATACGTAGAAATGACTGCTGGGACAAATCACTGCCCGCGTTGCTGTGGCATGGCGAAAGTGCAGTAATTTGGGGTTATGGGTCCAATGCATCAATAAGATCTGGGAGTGATAGATCTGCGATTGTTGTAGAATCTAAACCGTCAACTTGAAAGCATGGAATTGTGAATAGGCAGCACCCCACGCGCATCTTTGCATATGTCCCCGTTTTGATAGTTTCCTTTTTTAATCTTTGGTTATCCAATATATATAGGCCTACATACTTTGATACATGTATGTCTTTATTGCTCCAGTCTTTTGTCTCGCTCTCTTTCCTACTTGATTAGCCTTTTTGACGTGTGAGCGTATCTTGCCATATTTGGCACAATATAGCCGTGATCGTGCTGCTGTGCCGTTAAACCTCAACACAGACAGTCAACTCATGAACGTATTCTACCGTGCTAAGTGCTGTGAAATCCCAACACAACAAACACTCAAGGCAGCATGACGACTTATTAGGGCGAATATGGCACAACTGTACTAGTGTTCTGTGGAACAGTAGTGATTATTATGACAAATAAGGCCCAAATAAACTGTTGTGGCCACATTAACAACTACAAGATGGTTAATCCAGGTGCAGAGCTGTGGCCTGACAGTAGGCGGTAGTCATAGATATACTGGCGGTAGTCGGCAGGTGGAGTAAGGCAGGTGGGCGGTGTCAGCGTGACGTGTGGTGAAAGGGCACCAGGGGCGGGAGGGGGGAGGGAGGGGGGGGGGAGGTTGAGGGGGAATTGCGGAAATTATCAGAGATCATGTTACGTTACCGGCCGTATTATTAATTTTTTTTTTTGTGGTTGTTGTTATTGAGGTAAACGTAGTGATGACGTCTTGTAGCGTGTAACTTTAATAAAAAATGTGTAATGCCTGTTACAAAAAGCTGCAGAAGCAGTGACAACAGCAGTAACGAAAACAACAACAGGAATAACAACAATAGCAACCCGAAGCACAGCCTTTACTATCACCACCACCACCACTACCACGACCACCACCAAGAACTACAACAGTTGCAGCTTCAGAGAAACATGTCTGCCATCACCACTCTAACCTCACCCACTTCCACCACTACTGTTTCTGCCACGACCATCACCATCACTAACAACAGCAACAACAACAACAACAACAGTAGCAGCATCAGAGATACCAGTACTCCTTTATCACCACCACCTCTGCCACCACCATCACCACTAGCAACTACTCAAATAGCAGCATGGCAGACATCTCCAACATCCCTCCCCCCGCCCTACCACCGCCACTACCACTCTCACCACTTGCACCATCACCAGCAACTACAACTGTAACAGTATCAAACACACCTCCACAGCCCTCAGTCCCCCTACCCCCTCTCCACGAACATCACCACCGCCACAATCAGTTACATCCAGGACAATAACAACAACAACAACCTGTCCTTGTGCTGTCCACACACCAGTCTTTGCTGTGTAAATCCCAGCCATTTGCCAACGGTCTCCACGCCTTCTGTTGACAGAGGGCACCCTGGTTGGCAAGGAAACCATGGGCCAGGAGGACGGTGGGCCCTATGTCTGATGTCTAGCCAATATCGATGGCTTTACAGACCCAGCGATTACAGCTGTAAACCCACAGCATTCTACCTCCGTTTGTCCCTGGGAGACGAAAAAGACAACAACAACAACAACAAAACTTAATTTCCTTAGCCTCTTGTCTAGAGGCTGTAAAAAAACAAACAAACAAACACAAAACACACTTCAAAGACTTAAAAAAAAAAAAAAAAAAAGAAACGGGGGAAAGGGGGGGGGGGGAGGGGGGAAGAGAGAAGAGATTATTTGTACTACGATATCAAATATCACTTCTCAAATTTAAATTGAATGTGCAGTAGTATTAATTTGTAAGTTTGCGTTGTAGAGTGGCAGAGTACATACATGAACGTGTCATTTAAATCGCCATGGTTAATTCATGTACATGCATTTCAGTTGAAGGAAATTATAGTCGCGACAATATGTTCAGCATATTTGTGATATTCTTGAGGTTTACCGTTGTCGTTGGAAACTCCCAAAAGGATCGCCATGTTGACTCTGGCAATATTAGCTGAACTAAGTGATCAGACATTTTGCAGTTACGTTATAATGTGAGCAGTATCACCTTTCAGCCACTTACGGACGGCCATCTCGACTCTGCAGTCACACATAACTCTAGGAATCCCTGATTATTGTCAGAACTCTTTATCATTATTACAGGGCACTGTTGGCGCATTCTCTCACACAGTTAGCCGTCTGATTGTTAGCGAGCCATTGTTTCGACCGGTAAGCGCAATGCACGCTCACGTGTGCGGCATAATTGCATATACGATTTCACAGCAGCCTTTTTCACCTCCAGTAGGGAACCGATGGAAGTGGGGATTAGGCTAGATTCCGAATCAAATAGATCTGCGCTCTTGCCTTTTAATATTAGCGATGAAGATGCACCATTGCATAGAACAACAACAACAACAACAAACGTTTTGTGTCTTAATGCACATACACGCATAATGCACCTTCTTATTTTAAAACAGCTGGTAACATCTTTTTGTGAGAGCTCAGGTAAAGAGCACTGATCTTGGCTTATGCGTACTCTTTGTAGCAGAAACGATCTTATCCAGTATCTATGCATCGGTAGTACAATACATGTATGGGCGTCTGGGGCAAAACTGTGCTTGGCTTAGCATCCAGCTGGCTCACGTTCACGCGATAAGAATTGCCAAGATCGCTTGCTGATCGAGTGAGTCTCAAGTGTCAGCGGTTCGCTGGTCCTCTGCCTCAAAGAGTTACATGCACAGGATAGTGTATAAAGGAATATATATAGCCTTTAACAGCCGGTGAGAATGCCCCCGAAAGATACCCCGAGAGAATTATCGACCCCTACTCCGACCTCAGGTTTTTTTGTTTTTTGTTTTGGTCGGGGACAAGGACAAAATCAGAGACTGTTTACGAGGGTCCTTAGCCACATCGGCAGGGATTTGATTGTGTTGACAAAGTTCTCTGGCGTCAGGGACTCGGTAAATAACTATCATTTATTTATCGATTGCGACTGTCGAGGTCGATGACTCTAAGCAGGTCAGGACCAGAGTAACGGCCTTTAAGGAAAATCATCAGTTTGAGTTTTCACATTCTGCAACGCGAAGTCCTAAATTTCTCTGCCAGTAGTGCCAGTGGCTCCCTCATCCTTGGAACTTGTGTGAGCAAATCATTGAAATTTACATATGAATGTGTACTGACATATCATGAAAATCTTTAATCGTGTCTTTACCAACACGGGGGAGATAGATCTAGTTTACTCTTCACTTTATCCTTGGCACTGGCTTGGTAACCATGGGAAATAGGTTTTTTGTGAATGGAATGAGATGAGAGACATTGCCAACTATGGATGTTGTCTCGTTGGCAGTCATGCTTTGAAGTAAAACATTTTATTTCATAAAGTCTTAAACAAGCTGGAAAATATAGTGCCCGTAATATTTCATCCAGTTTCAGCATAGAAATCCTTCGTATTCATCATTAGTTTATTTCGATGTATTTACAATGAAATTAACTACCGCTTGACATTATGAGTCTTGAAATTGTAGACATTTTAGAAAGTAATGATGATGATGACACTGGGATACCTCGGCTGTGTTCGCCGGCTGAGTCATGATGTCGGCCCGAACTGGTGGAGTCTGTGCAAATGACGCTGGCATGCGCCAGTCCTTAAAATAGCGGCAAATAATGGCGAGTAGGGGATGGAAATAGTCTACCCTGGTTTAGATCCGATATGGAAGACAAAAATAGACTGGCTGGGTGAGAAGGAAGGTCGAAGAAAAGAGGGCAAGAGGAAAAAGAAAGAAAAAGAATGTGACATATACGTAATTTATTTCATGACTACAGAACTGGAGAGATGAAATTGAGGGTAAAGAAGAAAAACTGGGAAGACCTTGATAAAAGATATTGTTATGAGATTCAGTAGAGAGCAATTAGTACAGAAACAAATGGTGAACAGATCCATATCATCAATACAGGTGATGACATATATAGGTGAAGTTGAAGATACAGAAAAAGATCGAAAAACCCCGACAAAAGATGTTGGAATGGGAGTCGATAGAGCCAGAATAAGCAAAAAGACATATTTTGTCAGTCCAGGACGATGTCGAGATGAAGCTAGAGATACATAGAAAGAGATCGGGAATCGCTGATAAAAGAAGGAGCCTGTTATAGTGAAAGTAAAAGCCAATAAAAGAGGATTTAATACTCTTCCTTATGTATTACTCAAAACCTTAACAAAGGCCACTGTTACTATTGGCGATGTTGTTCGGATGGTGCATCTCTCTTTACTGCCATTCTTTCAGTAGGAACCGTCAATAAATGGAACTGTGTATGGGATTTCTGTTTGAGAGTGCGCTAACTTAAAATAACAAGTGGCACGAAATAGGACTTGGTTTCCATTTAGCTAAGCTTCGTAACACGCCATTGTCTAAATAATACTCTTTACAGTTGAACTCACTGGAAGCTTCAGTCTATATCACTAGTGTCAGCAGCTCAAATTAAAACTGCATCGGAAGGAATGCAAAAATAAAGAAGCCTTTACATGTAGGTCTACATGATACAGCGATATTTGAGCGCGCCTGCTGTGCGAGTGATTCAATTTGAAGTGCGTTGACTCTTGACTAAGAAAAGAGATTTGATACGGTGTGGCTAATAAAAGTGAAAGTAGAGCGATCAGATTGCCTCCGTCGTTTTCTTTTTGTCCTGATTGACTGTCAGACTGACACTCATCGACGTTAGTAACTGCGGTAGTTGATAGACTGACAGATGACTGACTGACGCTAGTAACTGTGTTACAGTGTAATTGATAGACTGACAGATGACTGACTGACTATCTGACGTTAGTAACTATGGTAGTTGATAGACTAACAGATGGCTGACTGATTGACGTTAATAACATACTGTGGTAGTTAATAGACTGACAGATGACTGACTGACTGACGTTACTAACTGTGGTAGTTAATAGACTGACAGATGACTGACTGACAGACTGACTTTACTAACTGTGATAGTTGATAAATTGGCAGATGACTGACTGACTGACAGACTTTACTAGCTATGGTAGTTGATAGACTGACAGATGACTGACTGACCGATTGGCTGATTGACGTTACAAACTGTCGTACATGTACTTGATAGACTGGCAGATGACCGACTGACTGACTGATTGTTTTACTGGGAAACAGTTGATGAAAAATCGGTAGTGGTTATAGAGAAGAGATAAATCTACGTGTGGTTAAAGTAGAGAGAAGGAGAAACGGAGGGGGGTGGGGGGGGGGGGGG
>JBCEWB010748810.1:3498-16760 GCA_039654565.1 Peronia peronii | reverse complement strand
ACAACAACATATCAAAGTTTCTCTTCTTAGTCTGGTGAAATAACAATCTGAAATTTTCACCCGCTTACCCCCTTAATCAAACACGCTTAGCACTGACTAGCCGTTCTCTCATCGTCAGGCCTGAGGCCACCAGCAGGTGTTGAAGACGGAGAGGGGGTTGAGAATGGGGGAATTGCGTCAGTGAATCCAGTGTGCATTGTCTGTGGAATCTAAATTGTGCGGTGTGCTGACGAGGCAAGGCGGGCAATACGTCATCGAAGGATTGTGATGCGTGCTGTCTGATGCAGCGTGATGTAACGGTACCGTGTAGTTAGTGAAATTTGACCTTACAGAGTTTGTTTCCCTCTTCTGACAACTTCCACCATGCCAGTTTGGATGAACCAAAATATGTTTAACCCGAAATAATGTATGTCTGGTCCCTAAAATTTTGGTTTAAGCGTGTTCCACTGAATTTTGTGATTCATTTTTTTCTCTCCTTCCAGAAGTGATATAGCTCACATGATCCCTGTTAACATGTTCAATAACTGAAGGGTTCGCGACAGTTTTGGTGACTGGGGATTACTGAGTTTCTGAATATCATCTGTGGATCTTTGGCATGCGACATACAGAAATTCCATTAACAGTTGCTAAAACTAATTCACATTTAGAGTCTCGAACTATGTATTAAATCAGAATGCGAATTATATAGCTCTACGAACTTCATAATGAAAGGCAGTATTACACTGAATGTTAAAAAAAAGGGAGGGTGAATTTATCAAGAAATGCATAAAATTTAATATATATAAAAGTTCCTATTTGGTAACTGAACAAAATTTATAGTCTTGTAAGCATCAGCCAACCTGAACATTCTCATCACTACAGAAAAACTCTATCAGCTTCAAGTGATGTGTTGTATCCTTTTAAAAACAGTCATGAATAAATTAAAATCAAGGGCCCGCACTGAAATTTCAGAAAAAAGTTCACTGAACCTGTGAATGATTCCAAAATATTTAGATCACAGTAAAGCCAAACATTTTTCTGTTGCGATACAAATTGCTAGGACATCTGTGCATAAAGAGATCTTTGACAGTGAAAACAAAATATCAAAATCAGCTTCAAAATAGCCCTTGTCACGCTGGTTGAGCACAGCTGGACAAATGACTGAACCCTCTTGCCTAGTCAAGTGGGTAATATCATACATGTAGATCTGAGGGTAAAAAAAGTGATGGTTATCCACTCATCATCAACTGGTCATTCACCGGTCATCCACCCAAACTTAAGTATCCCAGCTTGAAGAGCAGGGAAACAGCTGTGTACAGCTCTACAGGTCTGCCCCTATTTGTTTAGTTTATATTCCTTTGTTGCTGTTGTTCATTTTCAGAAATCCAATTTTTAATTTCATTCACTTGCATATTTTGTTTGCACAATATCAATTTATTTATTTTAAGTCAACCATTCCAGCTCTTTTAATCCACCATTATTTGGTGACCCTTTTTAAAAAAAAGCAATTACAACAGATTGTTGAAAAATATAAACTTACACAAAAAACAAAACAACAACAATAAAAAAACTACATAGGGAAGTGCCTATACAGAGGAAAGAGGTAAACAAGTCCTTGTTTAAGGGATGAGGCTACTTAGGTTGAGACAGGATATTTGTATGATTTGAGTGTGGCATTTGAAGTAATACTCCATGTATATATGATCTTCAGCTGATTCGTTACTGCAAGATGCTGTTTATTTTTTGTTTGTGTTGGGATTTAATGGCACATCAGTATGATTACGCTATGTTGTGCCTAACATGGTGAGTTCCACCTATAAATGCATCTCTGGGTCATTGTCGGTTCCTATACTATTATTAATATATACAAAGAACTTTTTCAGAATATTTTTTGGATTTGTTTTTGGATAAAACTCTTAAACATTCCACTACTACTCACAGTTTATACAGTGTTGTGCAGTTGACATGTAACCATCATTTTACTCATTAATGTTTTGAACCGTTGCAGCTTATGACTGGATAGCATTCTGTACAAACCATCAAATGGTGAAATATTTCAATTTTCATTTCAAAGTGTACCATTAAAGGTTGATGTCTGCCATGCGGCTAAGATTTATTTGGGTCCAATAAGATATCTTGAGATTAGCCACATGTCATGACCAAAAGAACATGCCCACATATGGGTTTGTTTATGAGGTGTGGAGATGTCTGAATGCCTACTTGCCATGCACAGAGCATGTACACAAATCAGTAAGAGAATGACAATTCGATGGTCATATCACCAAGCTTGATATTCCTTGTGAAGGATTCCCTGATTATACATAAATTTCCTAATTCCTGAGAGCCAGAGAGATATTCAAAATTTCTTGTGAGAAAACTTTTTCATTTGACAACTTTACTATTCTCCATGGCATAAGTTTATCATGTGCTCTATACAGGTTCTTTATATATTTGGTTGAAACAGATTTTCCTGCTATTATCATTTAATTGTTGATTTTATCGATGATTGTTGGGAGCATTAGGCGCACTGGATTGTTGAAAATTTGAATGTCAGCTCAAATTGACTGGCACTTATGACACAGACATCCCTGGATTTTGAAAATTTGAAAGTGAGTCAAGATAATTATTATTTAACTCGTTAATGCCTGGGTTATTTACTTGAGGAGAATTATTTAGGATACGATGTAATATTTCTAATATGATTTGGCATTCACGTTGTTGTCATATGTTATGTCACCTATAATAGACCGACTTTCAAAAGTGATGTCATCTGTGAAATCTCACATAAATCTTATACTCATCAAAATTATATCAGTTCTGTTAAATAGTTTTTGTTTATTCTTAATGATTTGACATTTCTTTTTCTTCAGTATGTACTGCTGTACTGTGTCATGACTGCATATCGAAAATTTTGAAGTATCAGTTTCTCATTAGAACGTTTACTCCACTATTTTATCTTTATTTATTTCACAGATTATAATGGCTTGCCTCTTCAGACCATAAGCTGAACAGATGTAGAGGTGTAAACTATTTTCGATGCACTTTGTCAAAGATATAGAAACTTGATAATTATAATGTTGCATATAGAAGTAACAAGATGAATGTAGCCAGTTGTTACAACTTCCTTTATTTTCACCGGACTATTTTTTTTCCATCGCCAAACACAAGGGCTGCTGAACAAACATGCTAAAAAAGAAAAAAAAATCAATTTTGTTTGTTTTAATTGAAAACTTGACATTGGATAACTTTGACAACAGTTTTCTGATAGAGAGGAAATGCATTCCACTTAAGAAATTTTCAGAATTTTGAAGACATACTTTTCAAGCTTTTGCTTTTTTTCTGTCTTGCCAATATTCTTTCAAAAGCTATTGTGTTTGGCAAAGGAAGTAATTTGGCTGATGAGAAACAATATTGATTAGAAGAAAATGAACAGATTTGATTACTGTGGTGGTAAAATCCGTTTGAAATTAGAGGTAATTTTGTCTGATCTTTATGTGACACCTTTATTAGTCATTCTTCAGTTTGAACATTTGCTTTCCTAGTTATTATTTCTTTTCAAATGAGCAATTTTTATGGAACTTCAATTCTTCTTTTTTTTTTTTTTTTAAATTGTTTTACTGATTATTTTTTTTAGAAGAATAGTTTAAATGATGATGGTAAAAATGATTTAATGAGAGATGGCAGTAGTTGCGTAGCAAACAATATCATGCTTTTTTATACAGTGATACATAAACGAAACCTGATTAAACATCAATAAATGTGCAGTTGTGACATACAAAGCTGTGACAAACTAGCAAGTGAGAAAGACAAAGTGAACAATAAATTTTGTTTGTTTATTTTGTTTTATTTCTCAAGCTACCAGTGAAATGAGTCATACGTTAAATTTGTCATGTCATCTGTTGGTGGGTGTCAGTTGAAAAAGGAAATATATGTACTTGACTTTAGTGGAAAGTTGTTTGGCTTCTGTGCCAACATTTTTATGTTCAAGTTTAACTCCACTGACACCATGGCCAGAAAAAATCTGATTTTCTGAACAGTCTCCTTTAATATCTGACTCATTCCACTTGTCATGAAGCATTTGAATTTTGTCACTTACTAATTTTAATGATGTACAACATATGAAAACTTGGACTTTCTGGACTTCCTTGATTCAATGGTTTCATGCACAAAGAGCAGACATAGCCACTGCCAGTGTTAGATTTTGCACAGAAGAGGACAGATTGTCTGGTATGAAAATGTAAAAATCAGTATTTATACTGTGACATAGCTAACACAAATTTCATTTAAATGAACATCTTTCACAGAAAAAAGCATTTTCTACTCGAATTTTATGATGATGTACAAAGAATTATGAGTGATCAACATTTTTTACTACTGCTGGCTTCGTGTCAAACACTGGTGATAGACAAGGGATATAGAATAAAACAAATGACCCACAGTGTTTGTTAACAAAGCTTTAGCACCGACAGTATCATGACATACGACATATGTCAGCAATGCAGTGAAGAAGTTTAATGAAACCTTCATATCCCAGTAGCTGCTTTATGTATGAGTGAGAAGGTGCCTACCTCTAGGATACAGTAGGCCTACAATGTAAGTTTAAACTTAATCCCTTGAAAGTCAAAAGTGACTGAAAAAGAATTTGCACCTACCATTGCTTAGATGATTTCTTTGTTTCATGGGTAGGAATGCCCGAGAGAAAGTGAAACATAGTCTTTTCAGACAGTCAAAAGACAGAGATCTCTAAGATTTTTTACACCATGTTTGTCAAGTGCGTCACTTGCTGTTCTAAATCATAAGTGATATTAGATCTACATATTATGAAGGGATGTATATCACTGTCAGGACAAGATTTCCAAAAACACAAACATTTTAACACTGTTTCGCAATCTTTCCAGGGGTGACTGATAGTGCTATGCAGAACAATTGTATCACATATAAGTGTGCCATATGTTAACCATCAAAATAGCACTCGGCATAACCAGGTGTGACTTGTTCAAGGTTGCCATCTGCCAATCAACCTTTTATGGTTAATCTGTGAAGAAACTTCCAGTATATTGGCCTTATAATGTAGACAATTCCCCCATGATGATCATCAAAATGACAGTTCCATATTTGTGTATAATTATCAATGCTGAAAACTGTAAGCTGTCCAATGGATTTCATTTTTTAACCATGTATGCCCAAGATTTGGAGATTCTTTAAGTGAACATTTGCCTGTATTATTTATTTATATGAATATGCCTGCATTTTTTCAAAGGGAATGATGACTATAGTGGGCCATGTTGTTTGAATTTCACAGTTTTTTTTTTTTCCTCATAAAATTCATGAGGCAATTTCTTGACACTTTTTAAAATGAAATTTGCCTGAGAAGGGGAACAACTGTTTGTTTCTTTCATAGAAAGATTAAATGTACAGTTATTTTCTCACATGCTTTATACATAATTATTTTTTACAATAACCAGATGTTGCATGATTAGTAATGTGTTGTTAATGTTACATATGTTTTTTGTTACCAATATTAACTGGATTTCTGCTGTTTTGGCATCTTCAGAGTGACTTCAACAAGATTTTGATATCTCTCTCTCTCTTTTTTTTCTTTTTCAGCAGAGTAATGTTTTCATTTTGCCCGTTGATTATGTTTGTTCAGAAATGGTTTGCTTTGTTGATTTATACATGTTATTAAATCAGTAGAAGAGATTGAATATTTCATTGCAAATATGCAATAAAGTCTGATTTTTTTTTTATCCCATTTAATGTGTGCCATGCCCATTATGTAGTCATCAGCATAAAAATAAATTTAAAAATTTGAAGACTAACGGAAAAGAAAAACAGATGTCCAGTTTTTAATATTTGCAAGGTTATGGTCCATGAGTTTAGTTCTAACCTTAACTATCCCACCTAAAATAATCAGAAAGACCCGCCAATTTTGTCCAAAGCAATGATTTGAATCAAACAAAAAGTGTAGAGATCTTTGAAAGCAAATTTTTAATATTCTTACATGTGTAAAAAGTGGACATGTTGATTCTTCTCTTTTGGTCTTCATATGTAGTAAATTGACAGATCTTAAAAACTATTCTGACAAACAGCTGTTGATTTTTAATCAATTTTTTTTTTTATGTAGAAATCTAAATCTGCATATTCATAAGTCTTTTGCACTGTTTTATTCTCTGCTGGCAACTAAATCATTGTGCTTGATACTCAGATTGGTGTAGCTCTGTTTTGGACAGATTTTCAAAGTCTGCCAGATGATTTTGAAGCTGAGAGCGTATTTTATACAATCTCTAGCCATGTTTTGTAATTGAATGGGCATTTTTTATTTTTCCTTCTTCTGCTCTCACTTTTGAACCTCTGTACAGCTGGATAAACTGTCAGAAATGGGTGATTATATTTATCAATAAAGTTTGGTAATCTGGAAGTCTTTTCTTTTTCTCAGCCCTTGACTCAGGCTGGAATTATTGGGACATTCTGACAAGTTGGTCTTCTCCATCTTTTCTTCTGCTCACCCCTTTGGTAGATAGGAATATACTGTTCCTTGGTAGCACAAGATTTAGCAGGACCACTGGATCTTGTTACATGGCCTTACCATCTAAATTTCATTTTAGTCATCCTATAGGAAGATATTCCTGAAGGCCATTGTGTTCTCTGATGCAATTGTGTAGACCAGCTTGTTTGGAATATGATCTGAATTTGAGATACCCTTTGGTAGCATCTCAGCGCCAGTGCCTGTATCGTGAGTTTGCAGTTTGGCTGCCACCATCCATGCAAGTAAAGCAGATAGGATCCTTGAAATGTCAAGTGGTCGATCTGGTACAGACTTGTGATTTATATATGTGTCTAAATGCCTCTCCATATAACCTACATTATGGTAACAAAACAATCGGTTTATATTCCCTTTTGGCTTAAAGTGTCATTTCTAGAGCATGTTAATGTTGTATAAATTTTGCTGGGGAAACCTTAGGAGGTCAACAGTAATGACTAATTATTTCAGCCAGCTAATTTACTTCCTTTGTCAAGTGCAAAAGATATAAGCAAACATCGTGAAGAAAAAAAACCAATCACTTTAGCTGCTATTATTTGAAACAAGTGAGGCAAAAAATTATGATAAGAAAAAATATTTTTGAGATATAGTGAATTTTTCAGTATTTTCTATTATTCATATTTCAGATCACAAAGTAAAAGAAATTTTCCTTCTTTACAATGCTTGCATTAAACCTCTTGTACCTGGCAAAGAGAAGTTAGTTAACCTACAGTCAAAATGGCTCATTTCTACTAACACATTTAGGATTAAAAGACCAGAATAATCTCCCGCACGACTGTCATACATAGATAAAGTTTGGAAATAAAATACGTCCTTCAGCACTGTGAGCTGAACTCAGGCTTCTTAGCCTTTTGAATAAATCAATATTTAATAACTATACTGGTCGCATTAGTGGCTCAGGGCATGAGGATTTTTATCATCATTTTTAAATGAAAAAAAGTACTTCCCCTCCCTACCTCTTTAGGCTGCCGATGTGAACAGTAAATGATACTACTCTAAAATGTGTGCTGTTTTAAAGGGTGAATCAATTATAATGCCATACAAATCAAATTTAAATGGATATGAAGCATCACTTTGTTTAAGAACTTTTATTTAATTTTTCTTTTTCCATCATGCCAAAACCGAAAATTTTTCCGACACTGTTTTCCTCCTTGCAAAATTAGTGCATGTAAGTTTTTAAAGATATTTTTTGTCCTCAGCCCATTGGCACAGAGAATTTTGCTGAAAAATTTGAATTTGCTATTCAGACTTTTGTGGAGTAATTTTGATAAATACATTTCACTGACTCTCATATGATTCTAACCTTCAGCTGCAAAAGAATTCAGAATGTTGAATATTTTTTGTATTTTATGTAAATTATCATTATCAAATGAAACTAATTTATTTTTTTTTTTAAACTGAAGTCATGAGCATATATTTATGTCAACACAGGCTGAGATTGCTGTCCATGTGATCAAAATTTACGTTGCCATTTTGGAAATATGCTCTGTACTGTATATTTTAAGGATAAGGCTGATGCTACCAGGTGGTCAGAATAGTCGCAATGGTCTTTTACTACCAGGTGTCTTAATGATGTAGCTGAATATTCCAGGGTACCTGAATGTAGGCCTACCTTACATCTCACCCTAACTCTTACCCGAACCCTTACTCTAACTCTAACCCTAATCATAACTCTCTTGAAGCCACTTGACCAGTAGTGAAACTTCTAGCTTTTGAAGTCTAGATCTAGATCTAAAATCTACAAGGTTTAATCCAATGTCCAAATCAAAACAAACATTCCAATTTGATTGGTTGAAAAGGACAAGCTGGTCGCAACAGATCACTGAGCCTATTTTGACCACCTGGTCGCAGTAGTCGGTCGAATATTTTAATTAATATTGTCCAAATATTTTAATAACATTATAATCTCAGCTTTATTGCTTTTGAATCAAATTCAGTATTGTGCCACAAAAGTGCTATTCCCCATCTTTATATTCTGAGGACACTGAATCAGCCATTTCCCATAATATAATTCAATTACTTTTGAGAGGAAGGGGTCAGAACCAGATGGCACTGTCTCATCACGTTTAATGTTATTACTCTTGAGCCTTTACAGCTAAATCTTCATTTGTACATTAAGGATGTGTTTAAGGATTTCACAATTCAATATTTTTTCATGATACAGATTTTTCATTGTTGTATTAATAACCAGTTGTTTGATAATGACACTTTGATTCCTTCACATGTGCTTTAAGAAAACTATTCAGTATAATTTGAGAGATTATACATATATATAATGAAATAGGCAATGTGTTTTCTGCCTTGCTTAATTAATATTGTACTGGTATATGCATAATATAAAGTTTTATTTCTTATCTTGCCATCACCACTGTACTGTACAAAGACTGTTGCACTATTAATCCCTGTGCAGACTTTTTTTCTCATGATAATATGGTGTTTTCTTTACACAGTAAGAAATGTTACATTGTGTAAGTTACTCTGGTTTGTAAGAAACAAGGAAGTAAGGAGTGGCTGTAGTGTTGTGCTTGTCTGTCCCTGATTTTTTTCCTTTGAATGATCTTGTGTCATTAGGAATTAAATTTTTCTGTATTGATGTATTTAGAACAATATTGTGATTCAGTGAAAAATAAAAGATTAATTATTTTTATCTTTTCATATATTGTGATTAGTTTTCCATTTGATTTTGTTTGTATGCCCCAGAAGATGAAATTTTTTAAACGGTGCCCTCGTGCCTGTCTCAGCGTTCCATATTTGGAAAATATAATTCAATATTTAGGGACTTTGATGTGAAATGATTTAAAATTTCTTTGGTACAACTGTCTCTATCTCAGTTTGTCTTAGATTTGAAAACCCCTGTCTCCACGGCTTATATAATTTCAGCACTGTGAGTTGTGAGTACTGAATAAGATATTGTTTTCTATATGTTACATAAACATGATTTCCTGCCATGTCGAGTTGGTATGCTATCGACATATTTTGAGACGACTAACTCGTATTTATGATATTTGGGAATTGGACATGACGCAAATGTACAGGTGCTAAAAGTAATCATATATCTCGGTATTTCCAAAGGTTTCTCTGGATCTTGGAAAGCTCGATAAGCGAGGCTTTCTTTTCCATTGCCTTGAGAGATTTTCATATCATAGGCAGGGAAAGTGAGTTTGATTCTGAAAAATGAAAAAACTCTGTCATGGCATAAAAAAAAAAAGAGCCTTAGGGATAAGACCTAAATTGAGATTGCTTTTGACCAGCCCTTTTACCTTTCTTTTCTAGACACAAGTGATGTTGGACAAGCATTGTAAAGAGGGAAAAATCAATTTTGCACTCTCTGCTTGAAACGCATATAATGGAAACTTCTGAAAAATTCATTATGTACCGAAATGAAATCTAATCTTAATAATTTTATCAAATTTTGTCATTCTTATCGTAATAATTTTATTACAGTTTGTGACCAGTCTTTCAAATCACAAGAGGAAAAATGATTGCTTCTATTTTGCACTGTTTGTTCAACACCGCTTGTGACTGGCAAAGGGAAGTAATATGGCTGACGAAAAAAAAAACAATCTCTATTATGACAGTTTTGATACCATTTTTGATTGTACCACTCAGCCCTTGTGCATGCCGTCACAATCGACACAGTCTAATTTCAACTTTCAAATATATGTATTTTATTAAGGACACCGCAAGTATGTAATGGCGGTAGTGAGTTGGTCATAGTTGAAGAAATTTTAGCCCCCTATGACTCGGGACAGCTTTTGATAAAAAAATAGGATAATATAACTTATATAAGTCCAAAGCAGTGTCGGAAATCAGCGATCTTACAAGGCTAGAACTTATACTGAGAAAAAATTGATTGGTTATTAGTAGAATTCTGCATTTTGTTTAGACTACTCCAGATTTCATCACCGTTCAGTTCCAGTCCCGACATAGCACAAAGCTAGCAGATTCACTCTGGACTGGAAGGGAAAGAGGGCCAAAAACTAAGAACCATTCACGTTCAGTCCCATTGAACTGTATCTTATTTGTAACACTGGGTTGTAATGGTTGTGAAAATTATTATGTTAAAGTGCATGTGGTTATCAATATATATTTTAAGATATTAAACTTTAATCACTACAGCTTTGTGCACTTCAACGTGCGACACGTTTACATGTAATAAACAACGTATTAGGGCCTAATTACGATGAATTAGCGGAACTCAGATTTGTGTTCACAAGTCTATATATAGGCCTTTCCCAAATGCAGGGTAGAGTGTTTGCTCTTGTCCAAATTGTGTCTGGATTATCTTCCTGGTCGATCAATTAGACATCGTTTTTTGAATGGGCAATGTTCACTTGGTTGAGAGGTGCATGAGTTGCTACCGTTCATCGATTGACGTAGTCTTTTTAACTGTTTTAACTGTTTCCATAAATTTGAGCATATAAACAGCTTTTATAAACCAGTAAATAAAGGGTTTGTTATTATCGTGGGAAAATGACAACCCAAAACAAGATTCGGAGCAAATGTTTCGTTCAACTAACGAAAAGACTCATAGTCAATGTATGCGAAAAACGTTTGTTCTCTTTCTCCTTTTTATCTTTACCTGCTGCTCTTTTTTCCACGCACCGTTCACATTCCTTTTCCCTAAAGCCCAAAACAAATCAGAGACCTTACTTTCTGTCATTTCCGGCCTCTATCACCTCATTCACCTTGCAACATCATGTGAATACATGTATGATGTCCTATCACTACTATCAGCTGCAACTTAAACATTATTTTCCATTTGAGTTCATCTGAAAGTGAAGAAGGCAATGATATTTATCCTTATTTTTTTTTTTTTTATTCAGTCTTTTCACCTTCCAGGCTAACGGGCTTCTGTCTTGTGCAAGAACATCTGGCATTTTTTAAAAGCCCAACGTACATCCGAGACTAGAAAACAACAACAGCACACACCAAAACACAAATAAATACACAAACAAACCCAAGAACAAAACAAATATCAAACAAAGAAAAAAAAAAGTAAATTTATATTCTAAAGCAAAACAAAATTCCCATATGCTCCAAGCTGAATTTTCTTTGCAGTGTTCAACTTCACTTGTATGTCGATATCATGGAGTTTCCTCACGCACCACTGGTGAGGAAAATGAAACTATGACATTCTCGCTAGGGGACAGCTCATGACCATTCTTGAGTAACATCTAGCCTTGACCTTCATCGCGAAGATCAGATACATGTCCAGCCAAGTAAAGCCCTAGTTTAATGTAAAGATCCACTTAAGACCGTCAACAATGACATAGGCAATGAATCTATGGAAAAATGATATGTGAACAAGCTGTCCCCAGTTGTTGCATAACTGAGAACATGAATGTTGTTTTAGGGAAGGTAAATACTAGCTACTTTGACTAAATGCTCTGTTTCATCAGTTTGATTTATTATTTCCCCACCTCATGAAATATAACTTTCCACGACATCACGAAGACAACATTATTGCACAAGTACTGTGCTGCAAACTAAATCTCTCGATTTTCTCGAAATAGAAATTTTCAAGGAGAAAGCGTTTTGTTAGAATACGTTAGAATAGAACCAAGCTGCCGGTAGTATACGATGTATCTGGTTTGTGTTTGTCTATGTGTTTGTGTGTGTGTTTGTGTGTGTATGTGTTTGTGTGCCTGTTTGTGTGTGCGTGTATTTGTGTGTGTGTGTGTGTTTGTGTAGTTTTATCTTTATTTCACACATCTTCTGTTCGAGCTACAAAAAGAAAAATTTTGGAAGACGGGAGAGATGATATTCTTGACCAGGTCATTCAACAGGTAATTGGATATCTTTGCCATCTGTGTCAAATTCTTCTCCAGGGAGCGAAAATTAAAAATGACTCAACTTTGTTGTTTCCCATTTACTATTATTTTGACATAGCTGTGGAAAGCTATCAATAATAAATCTAAAAAGGTGAAGACAGCGAACAAACAAACAAACATCAGAAACATAATTATCATTAGCTTTCAGCGTACTTTGCCCTCTGAGAGGAAATATTGATGAAGTATTTCATCTTCTCTCGAATCTTGAGAGGTAGTTTATATTTGTTCTTTTTGCGTTCGTTGTCTTCAAAAAGTATAAAAGGCAGATCTCACCTTTTCTATATATTATATCTACTTCACATAGGGAGTCTTGCCCATCAAGGAATGGGGGAGGGGGGGGGGTCCATCGATGGCTGAAAGGCGTATAAGAATGTAACTGTAGGAGAGGGGGTTGGGGAAAGATAAGATTATGTAAGTCATGAAATCTGCTGCACTTGTGGAAGAAAGAAAGAAAGCTTTGTCACTGATAAATGAAAAATTAGACCAAAATTTGACTAATGACCACAGGGATGGCAAAATGACGTATAGTTCAGTCGAAGTTTACAATTGTAGATGGAACTATATTTAAAATCTGTAAAGAAAATCTCATTTGCAATTATATATACACTTGTCAAGGCAAATCACATTTGGAACTGCAGGTGACAGAGTCCATCTGCATCAAGTTTTACTGTGGACATTTGCTTATCTTTGTTATTTGTCATGCTACAATCTATTTTATAGCACAGTAATTGAGCTTAAAAGATCGAAAGATAATACGCGATCTAAAGTAACCCGGATAAGAAACAAGCAACACTTGTATACCAGAATATCTCTGCGTCTCTGCTTATACATTCTGTGGGGAAAGGGCAAGAGGGATGAATGGCGCGGGGGGGGGGGGGGGGGGAAACGGGACAAGAATCATAATAACA